>JAECMU010059325.1:0-20973 GCA_016106625.1 Dracogyra subfuscus
ACTGGTTGCAGGATAAATTAAAATAATATGTCTTTTCACATCTGAACTTTATTTTATGTATTTTTTGTTAAAGATTAATCCAGTATTCTAAACTATGCACTGTAATACATACACTGGCGTAGGAAGCGGGGGGGCAAGGGGGGCATGTGCCCCCCCACTTTTCAGACATTATTATTGTTAAACTATTATTATTATTATTATTATTATATAAGTGTGCCCCCTCACTTTTTGGCACCTTCCTACGCCTCTGACATACCAGCAATGTTGACCTCTTAGCTTTGAGTTCTATAGCAGCTTGTATTGATGTTTTCCCTCTACGAGACCGCAGACCTTCCACTTTTATTGCACTGGTGTCCAATGGAAATGCAGCCTTCTTACGCACTCCCCGTGGCACATCTACAAATGCAGACCCAGATAATAGATATGAAATCAAAAGGATTAAATAGATCATCCAGTTAGCTTCCCATAGACCCAGGTCAAATAAATCCAAAAATCCAAAAACATTTTCTTTTCTTATCTTCAAGGCAGTTAGAAAAAGATGTTTTACTAAGTCAAGAACTGCACAGTGACATCAAATTTAAGGCTTGTAAGTTCACGATTCATTCCAATAATGTTTTAAAACGTACAATGAGATGGACATATGCAACTATAAATCAAGTTTTATTAATCTAAGACTTACAGTCTGGGAAAACTGGAGCTAGATAAAAATATATAATGTTTGAATGCAAAAGCTAATGTTATCGTCCTTGGAAAGGAACACCTAAATATGTAAAACATATGGAATAGCTGACCTGGTTTGAGCACAGGAGCTTTCATCTCGACGAGGCGCCACCAGCCAGTTTCTTTAAGCTTCTTGGCCCCCGACTCAAAGTAACTAGGACACCCAGATGACAGGGTGCCAGCAACAGTGCCGTACCAAAGTGAGGTCTTCTTTCTGGTTAATACAAGAAAAAGTGTTGCAATATTTATATATGCCTCTTTAGCCTAGCCTTTCTCTTTGGCTTAACCCTACGAGACATCCCAATTCCATAGCACTATACCTACGCCCGTTACTGGCCCCGGTCGGACTGCTGGTACTCCCTTGTACCTGCCAGTGCAGACGATCCCCCCTTCAACCTACCCCATCCTTTCCTGTTATGGAAGGAAGAGTTTGCTTTGAACGTGCATGTTAAACACACTGACCTGACCTGACCTAGCCTTTTTATGTCTGGCTTTCTTCATTCTATTCAGATATTTTATCTCGTCCAATGGACGAAAGGAACTGTCCTGAGTCACATGTTTTCGACAAAAAACCTTTTTGATGACTAAAATTAATATTAAAGACATTTTTTGTTGAGAATATCAATTTTTGTTGTTGTCATCCTGGTGTTTGTAGTAGCCCAAACTGGGTTTTACCTTCCAGTAATTTTGTATGCATGCATGAACAGAAAATTGACCACAAATACACTGGATATAAAGACTCTGGTATTCTAATCAAACAATAACAACTAACCACTAATTTCTATTCTGTCCTGGACAGACAGCTCAGATAGCTGCGGTGTGTGCCCAAGACAGGCGTGCGCTATAACAGCTTGCTCTGAATGTGCACGTTAAGCAATACTGAAAATGAAAAATTGAAGAAAAAAATCAAACAATCAATCAATCAAAGGGTTTAACGTGCACATTCAGAACAAGCTTTTGTAGCGCACGCCTGTCGTGGACGCAAGAGCTTGCGCAACAAGCTCTTTCGTCCAAGACAGAAAGTTGGGAGGGGGAGGAGGAAGGAGGGACCACCCGCTCTGGCAGGTGCAAGAGAGCACCAGCAGCCCGATCAAGATCGGTAACAGGCAGGGGGGTGGTGGTGGTGAGGGCTATTGAGTTTTGAATGGAGCGGTTAATATACCACAGAGAAAAGGTGCACATTTCAGTATGAAGGAATTTTGGCGCAGTTTTTTTAAACTGGTATTCTAAAGAACAAAATGCATTTAATGTATTTAATATCTACTTTTAGTTGCTCAAAAGGCTTTGTCAGTGGGAAACATCTAACAATGGCTGTTAACTCAGGATAGTCCCTTTAATAGTGTTAACAGTATGAAAAAGGAAAGAAGAAAGGAAGAAAAGGTTTTATTTAATGACATACTTGACTCTTTTTTTTTTTATATAGTGTTCAATAATGACAGTAATTGCGTTTACTGTGCAGGTTATTTGCATAGCACATAGGTCAAGGGAGACCACTCAGGTGAGTTGATATTTATATTCAATGTCAAATATTTGACGTCATTGTCTATATTCATACAGAAATTAAATACTTTGTGGTTATGTTTTGAAGTAGAAAAGGATAGAACGCACCACGTCCTTTGTGACATAACTTCAAGTTTTATAGATTGTAGGCCTAGGACGAATTGCCTTTGATGGACTGAAATGTTTTATTTAATGACGCACTCAACATATGGTTAAGGATCACACAGATATTGAGTTAACCTGCTGTCGCCACTTCATGGGCCACTCTTTTCGATTAGCAGCATGGGATCTTTTATATGCACCATCCCACAGACAGGATAGTACATACCACGGCCCTTGTTATACCAGTTATGGAGCACTGACAGGAACGAGAAATAGCCCAATGGCGCCATCCGATGGGTATTGATCCTGGTCCGACTACACATCAAGTTCCCCCCCCAACATCCCAATGAGTATCCCACGATTGGTTGTAGTATGGGGAAAGTGTATGGGGGTTTTGGCGGAGTAAGAAAGCCCATGTCAACCAATTGCAGAAATAACTATATGTGACACACTTAAACAGCCAAAGTTTCAAAAAGTACTGATCTGTCATTAAAGATATTCCTTTCCAACTGAATTTAAAACATTAGTACTAACTACATAGATGGTGTACACTTTTGTTAACAAACCTGTGTGAGGCAAACAACAGAGACCAGTGTTTGTCTATGAAGGCACAGATGTGTTCCTTCCATCGGAAGTATCCAAACTTGCCCGAACTACTCAGCTGGAGATTATACAGTGCCAACATCACCACCTGCATCCTGCAAATAACAAAACAACAGTAGTTACCCTCTGACCAGGTTCATGTTTCACAACTATTGCAGTAAATTTTAACCGACTTCTTAAAATCTCATGGTGTTAAACACAGTCTGAATAATTCAATAAACTCCTTTAACTCTACGTTAGACCCCATATAATAAACTGTGCTGTAGTGTGGTCAAACAAGTATTCCTAATAGTCCTGAAGTCACATGTTTTTGACTAGTAGAAACCAGTGGACATTTTGTTCAGTATCGTCTCACGATTCGCTAAGCAAGTTTCAGAAATCACTACACAATTTTAAAACAATAAGCAGTAGTTGCTGATCAGTTTTCACTGGACTAGATTTTGAAAACAAAATGTTCCCTGGAAACCTTATGAGAAACGTGGCTTTGTTTTGATTAGGGGTGTCTAGTTTTTTCTTGTCGTGTAATTTATAAATATTGTTAACTCAACATTTTTAAAAGTAAATGTCTGTGGCATCAGATTATAAAAACTTTGTGTATTTAAAAGACAGGACTTGCAACTGTTTGATCATCAGAAATGTAAAAATTGACAATGTGTCACACAGAGTGCTCTCAAGCCCTCTACTGTTACAGAAAACTCTAGCTACTACCTATAGTAATAACAGTTTAGACTGCAGGGCTTCTAGAATTTTTATAAAATCCACTAGCCATGGGATCAGTGATTTTAAAAATTGACCAGCCACAATTAAATATTCACTAGCCCTACTTTACTTAAAAGTTAATACAATTTTACTAAATTATAGTAATAATGAGATATGTCACCTAAATAGGGAGTTACAGCTTAAAAACACTAACATTGCAGGCTTGGGGCAATATATTCATATTTACAAAATAGACTTTACAAGTTAAATGCAACATCTGACCTTTTTTTTCTCACTAGCTGTCGGGCATGGCAACGGTAGCTATTTACTAGCCCAACACTAAATATATCACTAGCCATAGGACTGAGGCTACCATAATCTAGAAGCCCTGGACTAATACAAGATACTTACATACTTTATTACTTACCACTGTAGTTTTATCCTCTCAAAATGCTCCTGTTCATCCTCCCCACACTGAGTGCATGTGAATTTATAAAATATGTCACCTTCTAGTGGTGATGGCTTTCCACTCAATAAACAGCCTACAAAACAAAGTATCTCACTGTCAGAAAATGAAAAGTGCTGAATTAGGGTTCAAAGATGTGACAAGTAAGTCCCCACCCCACTCTGATTATTAGGCATTAGATCCCCTCAATCAAAATTAACTTTTTGATTGTGGTAAATTCAACAGCATTCAAAGAGTTGAGATATAACCCACCCTCCACGGTGTGTGTGTGTGTGTGTGTGTGTGTGTGTGTGTGTGTGTGTGTGTGTATGTGTGTTAATCATGCTCATATACCACAGAGCATGTTGGTCCCGGGTTCCACCTCAGGATAGCCTGTGACCCATCTGGGATGGATCCTCCAGGTAGCCTATGCTGCCTTATTTTGATGGTCACCAGGATTTCTAAACAAAATAGCTACAGGCTACATAAAATACAAGCTTGGAATGTAACTTAGTTTGATAAGGATAATCTGTGAGTGTGACCAACCAGGGTGAAAATGTTTTTTGCAGCCACTGCAGACAAATGTGCTTGGAACCTGGGCCGGCTCAACCCAACCACAGTAGCATTCTTCTAACTGTCCAGAGGTCTTCATGTTTCAATACTGCTCTGTAAGGTTATCCTGAAAACAACAGTTATTTGTTATTTACATCTAACAGTAATACATACACATCAGGGCTTTAGATCTCACTAATTTGGGGGAAACAGAGAATTTGGTCTTTTCTGAACGCAGAGAAGTTGTTTTAGGTCAGGACTGTTATTAACAACTGCTGGAGAGCTGTCAATCTTCAACAATGCATTTAAGTTATGTTAATATAATTAAACATAAAATTTCAGTGGCTTTGACATGAAATATTTTGACGTAAGTATGTAACAATGATGTTTGAATTTAATTTGGGTGTGATTATTTTGTGCATATGTATTTTGGACACAACATTTAATGCCTCGACTTTGATGCAATCTAAAGCACAGGAGTTTGAATTCCCTCAGTGGAGGCCGATTTATCTGTTATATATACATACATATGTGCATACACTAAAACAAATGTTTATCAAAATTGGTATCAAGGAGGTGAGTCAAGATTAATGTAGTCGTATAACTTGTTCCCATTGTTTAAACTGTCTTTTATAGTTTTTGTATTCATAAAATAAATGCAGCTTGTCATAACAAATATTTTCAATAGCAGATGATTTAAAAAATATAAAAATACTGTCAAACAAAAAGAAGGAAAAAAAGAACAAGAAGAAACAAAAGAAATGATATAGTTTAAAACAACTTCAACTAGTAGCTTAGCCAAAAAATAATTTCACTGAATATTAAACATGTATTGCTAAAAACAATGTAAATTCAGGCATGCACATACATGTATGCAGACGGGGAAGATTTTGGGGATCGTACATATTAAATATAATTTCGTGTTTAGAATATCAGTGTCTGTATATTTAATGTGTTACTTGTCTTAATATTTGTAAGAAGCCTAAACTGGATTTTGTCTTCAAATACGTACGTACAAAAAAAATAATTAAGAAATAAAATGAAATTTAACCTAGTACAAATATTAGAATGATCAAAAACATGTTTAATATATATCTACTAATATTTTATGCAGGTCAATATATTTGATATATAATTACAATCGTTAAAAAGTCTGTTAGTCGACAACCTATAAACAAGTGTAGCAAACTCGAGCATGCAAGATAACTGGTATGGTCGAGTATTGTAAGTTTGAGACTCAGCGATTTTCGTAAAAATCACGAGCACGCTCGGACTTCAACCGGTTTTTTTTTCTTCTAATAAACCATCAGACGAGCAACCAAGACGTCACAAACAACTTTTCTGTGAAATAATGCCACGATAAAGTAATTAAATGGGTACTAACACAGGTGGGGGTCTTATCAAATAAACCGCAAATAAAGCACTGACAGATTACTTGAGAGATGGTTCTAATGCCAGAAATTTTATTTTTAATGATTTTTAAATACTGACTACTAAAAGCCTTTATCAATTTAGATAATTTATCTGATATTGTAAAAAAAATGAGATAATTTAAAAAAATAAAAACAAAACCTACGGCATTTGCTTAATTTTTATTTTATTTTTTTTAATTGTTTTTTAATTATTTTTTTTTACAGATCAATCCAAATAAACAAAACACAGGATATAGTTTTTAATACAAAGAAGTGTAATGAAATGCTTCAGAAACAAAACATTTCTTTTAAGTGGCCTCAATTGAATATGACGTCATAGAAACACTGTGTTTACTCTCGACTTTACAATACTGTAACAGGACGCCATTTGTTTTAGGGGGAGTGTGTTTGGAACAATGTTTAATATATCAGAAGTGTTGCAGTGGACTTTGTTTTCGTTTGACTTTACTATAAACATATTTATGTACAAGTAAGTAACATTTTTATTGTTGTCAGTTTCAAAATATAACCCTTCCGATCAAGTCAAACCTTAGGGTCTCGAATTTACAATACTCAACTGTATATCATTTTATCAAGTGTTGTGGTATGTACTATCTTGTCTAGGATGGTGCATATAAAGATCCCTTGCTACTAAATTATGGAAAGAAATGTTGCTGGTTTCCTCTCTAATGTTACCAAATGTTTGACATCAAATAGACGATTATTAATAAATCGATGTGCTCTAGTGGTGTCGTTAACCAAAAACTTTATTTTTTATGTCAAACCAAACTGAATTTTCTTTTTACCAAAAAAAACTGTTTTTGTAGGAGAATGGGACGGACGTAAATATTACAGCTATTTGTTATCTAAATAATAATGTTGTAGCTTGTCATACTAACTGAAGTCTTCCTCTTGCTACACATTCAAACAGTAAACACTTCGCACAAATACATGTGCAGCTTTCCAAAACAAATAGACTGGCAATTTTAACCCGTAATTTGGCGTAACAAAATACCGGTGGCAATTTATTGCTCTGAAGGCAAAAATGACAGAGGCTGAGCAGGAAAAACGTCCACCAAAAACAGACAGTGAAAATGAATCAGAAGACGAAGAAAGTGAAGTTTTAGAAGAAAGTCCATGCGGAAGATGGCAAAAAAGGCGTGAAGAGGTGATTTTTAAATAATAAACAAATACGCCATGCCACTTCATCTGTTGAAACATGGTTCATCTTGGAACCTCATCTTGTTCTTGACCCCGGCCTTGTTTTGTCTGCCACATCCAGGCGACTAGCTGGCACATGGGGATGGATCGACATGTTTTTTAATTTGAAATGTAAAGAAGTCCTCTATGTAATGAAGAAACATTATATTTGTCCAAAAATAAATGTCAAAAATGTGTTTTATTAATGAATATATTAAAATCATGACCCCCAACCTACAGTTTGTCATCCAAGGGGAAATAACTCGTTTGACAGTAAAATTGCATAGCCAAAATATGGTAGAGAATGTGACTTCAAAGGAGGGTGACCACGTGGCACCTCACCCTTAAAAAAAAAAAAAAAAAAAAAAAAAAAAAATGAAATTTAAAAAAAAAAAAGGTGGAGCTTGGTTACCATATTATTGTGTTTTGGTAGACTGTGGAAAGACATACTCTTTATTTTGCCTACAAAAATCCAAAAATGTTTATACGAAATTGAACACGGGCAGTTTCATTTTTGCTGAACCAATTAAAGCTTTGATATTATTTTAATAAAGATTTTAAGATATAAAAAAAGATGATGATGTTTGTAAAGTGATCCCCTAATCTAATGTCAGATACCTTTTTTGTTATTTCCATCTTCATCAAATGAATCGATCGCTGTTTTCTTTTTGTAAAGGCAGTATATATATTATTTGGCACCCAAGATAAATTATTTGAATGATAAACAGTTAAAACACTACCACTTTTGTTGTTTTTATAAACAGTTATATCCCCCCCCCCCCCCGAAAAAAGAGAGAAATGTTTACAATATTTTATAAAGAACTGCTGAATAAAGAGAATGACAGAAAGTGAAAATCATCAGCTACAACCAATTTTATCTGCAATTGAGTACAAAATATCAGACGATAGTAGAAACAAAACAAAATGACGGTTCTGATCATGTGACAAATAAGTGGGTTTTTTTCAGAGATTGTCGAATCCGTAAACAATAAAAATGTTTTCATTGCTGAAATAAAATATAAATTTTATTGTGTGTATTAAACATACAAATGAATACAGGTATGTGACAAAATAGAGGCTGTTAAAAATACTGTTAAATTGCGTTCTTTAATTTGTTTTTTGTACACAACACAGCTTTTTTCCAGTGTGCAGACTGATTGTTGTATTTTGTATGTGTAGAAAAAGGTGTGCATTTGGAAATAGTGGAGATAGGAGCTGTAAAATATAATATGGTGCTGAAAAATAAAGAGGGGCACAGAAAATTTTGGATTCACAAAATGGAACATTTGTTATAAATACAATATTCTTTAAATTTGTGGATTTTCAATAATTCATTGTTTGGTCTTCTTCTTCTGCGATCCCAGCCATGCTAGATGGGTAGTCCGGTGTTGTGGACGAAGTCCGCTGTCTGCCTTATCGACGTCGCCGGTCCCCACATCGTCTCCCTCAAGTCCACTGCACTGGGCCATGTTTGCTGTCGCAGGGTGTTGTAGGTGGGACAAGATTGGAGAATGTGGGCTGGTGTCTGTGAACCAGTGCCACATGGGCACTCGTTGGTGTGAGATATTTTCAGCCTGAACAGATGTGAGAGGAGCTGACAATGTCCTGTTCTTAATCTAAAGATAGTGACCTGCTGAGCTCTGTCCAGCTGGTAGATACCATTTCCTTCAGGCCATATCTGTAGACGCTGTTTCCACATGTTCTTAAAGTGGTTTTTCAAAAGGGTCTTGATTTCTCCATATGACATTTGGTGGGCAGTTTGCTCCTGTTTGCTGCCCAGCTTGGAGAGTCTTGTCAGCCGTTTCATTGCCCATAACTCCACAGTGGGATGGGATCCACTGTAGCACCAGGTTTGTCTTGCAGCCCAGTCTTTTGAGTTCCCTGCTGGTGTCCTTGAGGATCTGGTCTTTCTGTGTGGACTGAGACTCTGGAGAAGGGCTCGGCAATCTGTGAGGAAGACTGTGTGAGAAGATTGGTCATCTCTTGCATTCAGGATCTGAGCAGCTTGAAGTAGTGCACAGGTTTCAGCTCTGATGTTGGTGGAGAACTGACCTGTGGCAACAGATTTTGTGTCAGAGCTGCCGTCGGGATACCGAATGTAGACTCCACCTCCCCCATTTCGCACAGCATTGTTTGGTCAAAACATAGAAGCATAGAATTAATTGATAATAGTATTTTTAAATATTTGAACATGCTCAAACGTCCAGTTTCTCCATTTCCGATTCTTGATGGGGAGAGCAAAAATATTGAAAATAAAAGTAATTTCTTCTGAAAAATTATTTTTAAATAAACAATTTATGTCGAATCAGCCAGGACATGACATTAAATATTTTGAAAAGTAATTTAAAAGACTAATTATGATGTGAAAGAAGGGAAAGTAATATTTTCATATGCAATATATTTTAGATATGATGTCCTGATACCTAATTTTTAAATTCGACATAACTAATGAAATGTTAACAAAAAAGCTAAGATTACAAAAAATTATTTTTTTCAAATAAAACTGTCTTTAAAACCCATAAAACAAAAGTAAATTAGTAATAAAAGTATATTTGTATGTGTTTAAGGGTGTTGACTTTAAGCTATAATAAAAACTTAGTTTAACAAATTATTTGGAAATTTCCACACCCATGGACCAAATACCATAGAATGGCCCAGAACTGTTTTTATCATTAATTATATTCTGAATTTTTTGTAATAGTTAAAATACAGAATCTACTGCTAGAAGATATCAGATTCAGTGGGGTTTTTTTAGAACTTAAGTAAATGTTTATCTGTTAGACCAGCATAGCTCAGTATTCCTGGGTTGTTGTTTTTTGCATTCATTTGTCCAGCAGCTTGATAATCCAGTTTGCTTGCAGGTTGAACAACGAGATGTTCCTGGAATTGACAATGCATTCCTGGCAATGGATACCGATGAAGGTGTTGAAGTTGTGTGGAATGAAGTTCAGTTCTCGGAGAAACGAAATTTTAGAGCTCAGCAGGTTGGTTCTCTTGTGTTATATATATGGTAGTTTTGTAGTGTGTATTTTAAGTAACTTAATATGGTTTAAGATTCATGTATAGGCTTCATTTTTCATTAAAATTATTTACAAGAATCCATTTGGATTCTCACGAATTTGTGTGCCACCCCACCCCCCCCCAACCCAACAGACTCTTGCTGTACCAATATTTGACTTTAACTACAATAATCATAACCAATGTTAAGTTAGTTTGTTATATGTTATTATTATTATAATATTTGTTTTATCATTTAAACATTTTGTGCAAAATAATAAAAAAAAACCACCACACATCACAAAAATATCATGCAAAGCTTTCAATGCAAACTTGATATTTAATGCCAATAAATAGACATGAAAATTATATTTTGAAATGGATGTTGCCTAAACACTGGATGTTGTTGGACTGGATACTTTGTTTCTTAAAGACTGACATTAATTGGATATGCCTAATTTTTAGCTATGCTAAAGTTACACACTTCCAAAATTCACTTCTAAATTGTATGAACCTGTATATATATCTATATATATTTTGTGTATTCATCCTTTTTCTTCTTTTTAAGGACAAGATTAGACGTGTATTTGACAATCTCATTCAACTTGAGCATCCCAATATTGTGAAATTTCATCAGTACTGGACTGACACGAAAAGTGAAAAGCCTAGGGTATGTAGCAGTATTATTACATGATCATCACTCTTTTCAGCTATTAACTTACTGATGTTCAAGTGATTATAACTGGCCTTGATGGCGCCCTGGTTAAGCCATCAAACTAAAGGCTGGTACCGGCTTCAACCCAGAGCGAGTTCTTTTTGTTATTTACAGTTGATGTAACTTTTACAAATTACTATGTGATCATGTTTGATCCAGTGGTGCAACTGAGCAATGTTAATTTCAAAATTCAAATTCCTTTTCTTTCTTTTTTTTAGAAATGAAGTTTTTATTATTGTTACATATGTGTCCATATATGACTATAGAGCTAGGTCTGTGGAATTAATTATGGAAACATTTTATTTGCAGGTGATCTTCATAACTGAGTATATGTCATCGGGATCACTAAAGCAATTTCTCAAGAAAACTAAAATGAGTAACAAACCTTTCTCAATCAAGGTATGATTTTAATACTTTAGGTTGTTTTTTTTTAAGTCTAATATTTTATAATGAAACTTCATGTACATGTTGTGTAAACATACTATTTAAAAAAAATTGAATGCATTAAAAATAAAAGTGTACTTAAGTAAGCAAATTAATTATTTATTGTTTTCTACAGGTTTGGTTCAGGGATGATGATATGTGTTTCACCTTGTTATTTTTAGGTTTGGAAAAGATGGTGCACACAGATTTTGTCTGCATTAAGGTAACCTGGTTTAATCTTAGAATGTATTTATTTAGAGGGATCGGTCTTGTTAACATTTTTAGAATGCTTTTTTTAAAATTTAAATATTGCATTTCCTGATTCATAAAATCTAATATTTCACTAAACCAATATGAAGTAAATAAAATACCATCAACTAATGCATTAAATTTTATATAAGGAAATTTAATCTCTCAAATGATTCCAATGATTTTGAGTTTTGGATGGAACATCTGGTTGGAAAAGCGACATGTTTTGATAGGTCTAACCAAAAGTAATCACTTTTAGCCAGTTTAGTAATGTACATTTGTCTGAAGTCTAATAGTGGATATTTCTTTGTGCTGGAGTATCACTAAACATTCATTATTTCATTCATTCAATGAAGTAAAATGTGACCGTCTTGCAGGTAACGTAGGCAAAGTACAAGCATGTATGTAACTGTTCCATTGTTGCATGAAAATTTACTTACCTGCACACTTTTGGCTTTTGTGAAAATGAACTTTGAAGTATATGTTATAGTCGTTTTACATTTGTATAATAAAATGTATAAATATTAATTTTACAGTTATCTACATTCCTGTGATCCTCCAATTATTCATGGCAATTTAACCTGTGATACCATTTTCATTCAACACAACGGACTCATCAAAATTGGGTCAGGTTTGTAGGTTACTTAAATATTACTTTCAAAACTCAAATAATGTTCTTTTCTTGTTGTTTTATATCTTAAAAATATTGTGTTGTGGAATTAATTATTTTGTTTTAAGTAGGGCTTCTACAATTTTTATAAAATCCAATCTCCATGGGATCAGTGATTTATAAAATATATTAGTCACAATTAAAAATTCACTAGATAGAGCTTTAAAAGACATTTGGGGGCAGGATATTCATATGTACAAAAATAATTCATTAGCTGTCGGACATGGCAATAGTAGTTATTTACTAGTCTAATATTAAATATCACTAGCCATGGGATTGGGCTACCATAATCTAGAAGCCCTGTTTTAACTTTAAAATTAATAGACATAAGTGGTGAGGGTGTTTTTTAATGTGAATTACCTTTTAACTGAAAACCTAATTATGACAGTCCTTTTTATTTATTCTTTGAACAGTCATTATGACATAAGCTAGATTAATTTTATCAAATAGTTTTATTTATGTACACATAATATATTAAAAAATGTTTATTGTTGTTGGTGGTGGGGAGTATAATAGCATTTTAAGAATTTCTGGTTCTTATTCATAATATTACGTTTGTATTGTAGTCTCACTTATGAACTGACAGGGTTCGATTTTAACGGTTGCCTGATCGCCCCTGGCGACTGAAAACGATGACGGGTGACTGAAAACCCACAGTAAGGTTGCCCGTATGGCGACCGATTTTTTAATATTATTTTATTTCAATAATTAATAAATAAATAATAAAAGTAATTATTCGGGCAAGTAAAAATAGACTCGGGCAACTGATACTGCCCGGATGCCAACTAAAAAAAAAAGAGTTAAGCGCAGACACTGAACTGAAATAAATATTACGGTATTATAAATTTCAGTTGCACCTGATGCAATTCATCTCCATGTGAAGACATGTCGAGAAGACATAAAGAACATGCATTGTATTGCACCTGATCCAGGTAAATCTATACCAGTTTACTAGTAGTTTTTTTCATTTTATACCTAATTGTTTACCTACATCCTCAGCTTCGATTAATAGTTTGCTTCTGTGTTTCATTTGTTATCATTCAAAATTAATTGTTTTTGTTAATGTTTGCAGTTATTTCAGTTTGATTTTCCAATAAGTAAAAATTTGCATCTTCCAACAGTAAATTCCAATTTATTTGAACATAATTTGTTTCATGAATAAAATATGCTCACCAAATTCAAACATCCATATATATGTTCTTTAAACAGAAACGGATAAATGCACAGACACATAATCATACATCCATAGTATTACATTTTTGTAAAACAAAAACAGTTTTGTTAATCTAATTTAATAATTGTTTGTGCTTTCAGATCCTATAACCACAAAAGTTGATGTATATTCATTCGGAATGTGTTCCCTAGAAGTAAGTTCTAAATCTGTAAAATTTGCTTCAAGTTGAAGTCTTTATTACTTAAAATCCTAACATGTCACATATATTTAATTTTTTGCTCTGTTATAAAGTCTCATGTATATCATTACGTCAATGACTCAAGACCTCATGTATCACCACCAGTATTTAAATATTATAAATTAAAATATCTTGATTTGGCTTGGGTTTTTTAAAAACATAAAGGTACCTTTAATTATTAAGTATTGTTTGGTGTTCCGTGTTGTATTTTTAAAATTAGATTTGAGGTAAGAAATATTTGCATCGTATTCCATATTTTCAATAATTATTGGATGTTTTTTTCAGATGGCATCTCTTGGTATACAGGGTAATGCTGATAACAAGCAAATCACACCGGATGCAATTCTGTACACACTTGAAATTCTTGAAAATCCCATGCAAAGAGTAAGAAATGTATGAGCTATCATCCATGCCTTTTTGTTCCATTTGTATTATGGATTTTCAGTCCATATACTATTGGATACATGTTAGGTTACCTCAGAATTCATTGTTGTGACATTCTAATGGGGTTCAACTTTAAAATAATTATTTCCTTTGTCTTTGTCAAAAATCAGCCAATAAAGCCACATATGACGGTTTGTTAACAAAACCACTGTGCTAAACAGATTTTTGTCAGACTTCGAGTTTATTTTTTTTTCACTTTTAATGTTTCAAAAAAATATTTATTATTACTAAACGAAAATTAGATATACATTTCTTGTAGCTTGATATTTAGATAAGCATTCTTATTGGGATGCATTTTATGTTGTATAATTTAACTCCTTGAAAACAAAGATCCAATTTTGGAATTTAGGGACTTGTGTGATCATCACCTTAATTTTTAAGTTCATTGATATGAAATATTAAATTTATGTCAAAAGCCCCTTAAACAAAGAAACAAGAAATTAAGTAAAATGTTGTTAAAATATTATTTGAAATAAAAACTACTCTAAACCACCTGTAAAACCCCCGAAATGAAACTGAAATAAATACACATTGAAAGTAATATTGCTGTTCAAAAATATTAATTGATTAATGGGTATCTCGTTTTGGTACATATGATGCGATGCATTTATATTCAGATTCGGCCAATGTTGATGTTTGATGTTTTATTTTGCTTGTAGAGTTTTATTACAAAGTGTATAGAGAAAGATCCACACAATCGGCCAACTGCTCGAGAGCTGCTTTTTGAAGAGATATTGTTTGAAGTTCATGCCCTCAAGCTGTTAGCAGCACATGTACTTATCAAAAACTCATGTATGTATTCAGCCCATTTATTAGCGCATGCCCCATCCCACCAACAGGCATGAAGTAGTTCAGCCCATCTCCTGCCAGTACTTTTGTCTTTGGTTTGATCTGTTATAAATGTAGTTATTATCACACTTTTTAATGTAGCTAGCCAGTCTCCTTCCTTGTCATTAGGTTTAGTTGTCGTTCACTGACTTAAGCAGTCTCATTTGTTTGTCTTTTTTTGTACGAGGGATATAGCCCAATCGGCTTAGCACTCACCTGAGGCACTTTAGTCGTAGGATCAAACTCCCTTGGTGGACCCATTCTCCGATTTTTCGCCCCCTGTCTCCAACCAGTGCCTAATGATTGGTATATCAAAGGCTGTGGTATGTACTATCCTGTTTGCAGGTTTTCTCGAAGACTAAATATCAGAATTATCACATGCTTGACATCCAGTAACTTTTGTTCCGAGGAACAAGGTTGAGCTTAGTTTTAGGGCTTTTGATTGAAATGTTATGGGTCTTTGTGGATACATTGGGTTATTTCCCATTACAAATAGTGCTCCACAACTGGTATGTCAAAGCTAACCTGGTATATTTGTGAGAAAGTGTGTATAAAAGAGACTCTTTGTTACTAATTGGTAAGAGTAGTCTTGGCTTATCTTCTAAACCAGTTGTAGTAACACCAGCAAAAGAATCATTGTTAACACAGACCTAATTCTTTAAAATTCTTGCTGGTATATTAAAGTCTGTGGTATGTTCTGTGGTGACTATGAGAAAGTGAATATAATAGATCCTTTGCTGCTAATAGAAAAATGTAGGGTTTTTCTTTAAAGACAACATGTCATAAATTACCAAATGTATGACATCCAATAGCTGATGATTAATAAATAAATGTGACCTAGTGGTGTTATTAAGCAAACTTTTAACTGTAAACTCTCGCAACTTTGTAATCTTGCGGCACAGTGCAAAAACCACAAAACCTTGGAAGAATTATGTAATGTTGCTTTAGAAAGCTTTTTTAATTGGCCCCAAATATTCAACAGATTCTCATTAAACAGTGGTCTGATTAAATAGAACATTGTTTGCTTGTAAAGAATCAAATTGTCATTTCCTCTTTTGATATGTTGTAAATCTACTGACAGTATTATGTGCAGACCTACAAATTACCTTTAGTCTTTTTTTGTTTTGTTCTTGATTACTAGTTGAGGTGTTGCATGACATTTTATGAAAATTAGTAAGCACAGGACCCTCTTAACAGTGTTGTATTTTTTACAGAATATATCTTTACATAGAAATTGTATTAAACTCCATGGAGTTGTCAGTGGTGATGTGTAACCACCAGAAAAAAAAATTCACTAGCCGTCAGTCTTAGCAATAGTAGTTATTTACTAGCCCAACATAGAATATCACTAGCCACTATTAATCTAGAAGCCCTGTAATATGTAAGAGAAACTAAAGCTTGAAGATCATTTGAATAATTAATTTTTTTCAATACCTGATTGACAGATGCAAGTTTTTGTTTGACTTTTAATTAAGTAACAGTTTCTTTAACTGGAAAAGAGAGATGTCTAACCATTACATTCCCCTTTCTTTTTTTTCTTTTTTTTTTACAGCCATTCTTCCAGAAAATATTACTGATGACACAATGTCTTCCAAAAACCAGCCAAACAAAGTGCTGGCTGTAATAGCTGCAGGAAAGGACCGTGGTATTGTGGAGTGGAGGTGTGTTGTTTGTAACTTAATAATAGTGTTATATTTTTGTGTCCTGACATCCCAGTGATGCAGTGGTGTGTCATGTTAGGCCTGAGCAGCCCTTCAGCGTGGCCATCTTGTCTTGTTTAGTTAAGAACACATGCTTTGGTGACTAATGGATAAATATTCTATATTGTTTTGGCTATTAAATTGTTTTTAATTCCCTATCAGTTCTACCAAAGGGTGCTGTTGGTTTCATAGCCGTTCCATCTGTCTGTCCATTGGTCTGTCCCACATACAGGTTTCCGGATGAAATTTTATGTATATTCTTATCATGTACTGTTCGACTTTCATGGTGATGTACCAATTTTTGACAGATTAATGGCACTTAAAATTAGTAACTATAAAATGTAGTTTTTTGGACTAAAGATAGTAAGATGAAATTTGGTATATAGCTTTATTATGTTGTGTTATAAATCAGGTTTAACTTTTATGACAATTTACTCATATTTTACACAGTTATGGCCCTTGAATTAGCGATATATGAAAATGTGTTAGGTCTAGTAGGGGATATGTATAGCAGTACTCTCAGAATGCTTGGGGTGTTTTTTTCACATATGAGATATGGTGCACATAATTTGAATTATGTTGTATTTGTTAAATGTTTTTATGAAAAGTAAATGTGTACCTCACACACTGACATAGTTTGGTCATGTATGGAAATTAAAATGCATTTAAATAAGTAGAATAGATCATTCGTATTAGTTTCTTTTTGTGAAGCACCGTTTTTCAATTTTCCATTGTTACCTCCAGTCTGAGTATGATGCTCTGTTAAACATACTAAAGTACTTGAATTGTATGTTTCATTAAATGTTTGATGCTACATCAGGGTACATGATATGTTTTGTGACTTGCATTAAGCATCAATATTACAGATTGAAAATTGCAGATTAATAATGAACACATTTAAATTAACCCCTTTTTCTCCATTCTTTGTAGGTTGTCACAAGTGCCTGCCCTCGAGTTAGAAAAATACCTTGAAGATGTTAGGTAATATCCTGTCTTGTTTTGACACTGCCCTTGATTTTCATATACTATGGATAGCCAGAGAATGTATAATTAGTAATGTTCTTAGACGAATGGATTTCAGATCTTCCAGTACTCTTTAAATGACATAAATGTCTACAATTTATTAGCATCATTTATCTGTTGCCAAAAGTTTAATAGATTTTATAGCAAAAAAAGAGAGCAAAATTGTTGCTAAATAAATGTAGGTTAACGTCTAGTATTTTTTAATATATTTTTTTATTTTATCTTTATTATTTCTGAGAACAGACATTTATTAAAAATTCATGATTTTAAACTTTTCGAGTCCTTGTTCTTTGATAAAAAATCTCTCGATAACCCTTTACTTGTCATGGCACAGCAGAGTTTTTAAAATTTTATATCCGCGATCTTTTTCATCTCAGAGTTATATTTATTTTTGTTTATTTCTTAGAAATGGCATTTATCCCTTGACGGCCTATGCCATGCCACAACCACCGTCACGACCGCGAGCGAAAACCCCCGAGATGAAAGAGTCGGTTAAGTCCGAGACTCCAGAACAGATGGATATGGAAACGAGGCTGGTGACCAGCATGTCTTGTTGTATCAAGAAGCCTGAGGAGGAAGGAGAAAACGTACAGATGACGATAATGCTGCGAATGGACGACAAGATGAACCGACAGCTGCAGTGTGAAATATCAAAGGAGGACAACTCATCTGCTCTAGCTGAGGAGCTGGTGCATTATGGGTTTATTAATGAGGTGCATAATATTATCTTTTGGTTCATTACATTTATTTGGTATTCTAGGTAAAGGAAAATGTAGTTTATTGGATTTTAGTCCCAACTGGAGTAGACTAAAGGTTTTATAAAATTTCATCTGTCTGTCTGTCCAACAACATGTTTTCCTGGATTTTTTATTTTGTTTGTAATGCCTCATGTTATTGAGTTAATATTTTGTGTATAGCTTTATCATATAGTTAGATATGATCTTTGACTTCTATAGGGCGAGGCCCATTTTCTAGACCAAACTATGGCCCTTGAAAGTAGATGTGAAAGTTTGTTGGGGACATTAGGGAACTTGTATTGCTTTAACTGTACTCTCAGAATGCATTTTATACTGTGAATATCGATAGTCCCACCACCCGCCATCACATTTGTATAAATGCTTTTATAAATATTAATTTGTAAGAAAACAATATATATTAAGTAGCCACATATAGCATTAATTAAGATGTCTGCTGAATGTAAACTAGGAGAATAGTAAAAGTAAAGTAAAGTTTGTTTTATTTAACAACGCTACTAGAGCACATTGATGATTTATCTTATCATCGGCTGTTGGACGTCAAACATGGTCATTTTGAAGCTGTTTTTTTTAGAGGAAACCCTCTTTTACATCAGGCAGCCAGGGATCTTTCATTTGCGCTTCCGACAGGCAGCATAGCACACTTGGTTCGCACAGACCTTGAAAAGTCCTTGAATTTCAGGGTAATCCTTGAAAAGTCCTTAAATTTCGTAAATATTGAATTTGTGCTTAAAAAGTCCTTGAATTTTGTTACTAAGTGCTTGAATTTTACAAACACATCCTTAAATTTAAAAATTAACATCCACTGACAATAAATATGACAAGTTTCTCGAAAATAAATTAAACTGAAAACACTTATTGTTAAATTTACGCTAAAAAATGTTTCCTGTTACTGGACATTTTTCACTGGGCATCAAATTATTACACACACCGGAAGTGACGAGATGTTGTAACTGCGCATGTGTTGGCGTCTGTTGATACAGAAAAAGGAGTCACAAGTGTCTCTAAAATTGCAAATAGAAAGCTAACCCAGTTAACACTGACTGGTTACGATCATGCACAACTGACAAACGCAAGGCAACATGTGTTTTGTGTGACACAACTTTTGATATAACCAGCATGGGTGAAAGCGCTGTGAAATCCCATCTAAGGAGTACAAAGCACCAACAAATGAGTGACTTACGACGAAAAAAAGGGACTTACAATTACTTCGTTTTTTGTCACATTTAATTGATTACGGTAGAGATGTACTTGAAAAATAGTCCTTGAAAACAAGAACAAAAGTCCTTGAAAAGTCCTCAATCTGTCTAAGCCTGTATGAACCATGGCACAAATAATGGCCTATGTTGAACCAGTTATGGATCACTGGTTTGTACCTACCAGCCTGTAGACTGATGGCCTAATCACGATGCCACTGAGACTGGTCAGGAGAATATTAAAGTGGTCTCTAAAGACAGGTAATAAAGCAAGCCACTCAGGTTTAACTTGATATGGGAAACTGTTCTCTACCAAATACAATCTAAAACTGAATGTTTGAATTTTGTTTTCAGCTGGACAGAGAGAAGGTGGCAAAGATGATTGAAGATGAAATAAAACCTGAATACTTTACGGAAAATGTGTCGCCAGTTGTCGCTGTCACATAGTACAGGTTGTTCAGTGCTGGCTTCATTTACTTCAGTACAACCTGTTTTAATTCAGTACAGCCTGAAAAACAACTAGTCATCACTTACAATCATTGCTGGTGGTGTGAAAGAGACTTGACATTTGTTTTGGAGAAGTGCCTTTGAATTACGATGTATGTTATTAGCATACATTTGGCTGATTTGTATGGAGAGGCACAATACAAAAGTGACATGTGATGGTAAATGTTGATGGCATTATATCTTAAGTCTTATAACGCAAATATATTTTGCCAATGATTTTAACTATTTTCTCAAACATTATTATCTGTTATATGTCATGTGCAATATGTGTTTGAATTACTGAATTCCAGTTGTATAATGAAGTAAAAAACAATGTTGGGATTACAGTCTCTAACCCACCCATCCCTGCATCCATGTTACAACAATTAACCATGAATTCATAATGTTCGAAAAGTGGTGTAAAATGTACAAAGATTCATAAAAATAATCCATTATCTGTGCGCTCCATGTGGTAAGTCTGTTATTCTTTACTAATACACAAATCTGAGTGCATTCTTCATCTTTCTCATAAAATCTTCTAAATTATGAATTTAGATAAAATTACACATAATTTTGTCAAAACTAAAGCCCATTGATAATCATTTCAGCCCTTGCCTGTACAATTTTGGCCTGTAAATTTGCAGCAAGGAATGGCTGACATGAAGCATATTACAGATGCTAAATGTATCATCTAAGACTGCCTATTTAGTATTTGATTATCTTTGTTGTAGCGGGCAGCATGGCCCAGTGGTACAGTGCCCGACTGATGTGCGGTCGGTCTAGGATCGATCCCCGTCAGCTGACCACTGGGTTTTTTTCTCGACATAACCATATGTCCGACG
>JAECMU010059325.1:21063-44177 GCA_016106625.1 Dracogyra subfuscus
ATACATTACTGTAGTATTAGGTTTATAGTGCTTATGTGGAGAATCAATTGGCTAAAGAGCAGCATTTGTTTATGAAGTACAAGTCCATTGACTTGTAGTTTCAAATCTCTGCCTAAAGACTGAATAATTCAGAAGGGTGAATTATTAAGTCACAGCTGTAGATTCTTAAAAAATATACAAATTAAAACAGGATTGAAATAAATATGTTAATTTATCCCTATTATATTGTTAAAGCTTTAAACAATTTATCGTTGACTTGATTGAGACAGAAAAGACAAATTAGTAGAGCTGCAATGATTCAATCACATATTCAGGGCACTGAATAATAGAAATTAGGCTTATAGCAAAAGATATGGGATAAGTCAACTGCTTGTCACTAACGTTTGCTAAACTGGTTTTTATGTTACACCGTAAACTGAATGAAAACTTCGGGAACCAGTTAAACTAGTCCCTGCTGAAAGAGCCTCTCTTTTACTGGAAAATCTTAACTAGCCTGTTTTGTTTTTTATTTCATTTTATTATTATTGTTTTTAAAGGGACATTCCTAAATTTGCTGCATTGTAAAACAAATTCTGACTAATAAAATATTTATACGATTAAACTAAAAGTGTATGTACAGGGCGAAGTGAGCCCAAACTTTGCCCTAACCAGCCTGACTTCGCTGTTTTAGTCACCGTAGGACGAAGTTTATGTCGCCATTTTGAACATAGCAATCACTTGCAATGTACACAATCACGGATGAATGATGCAGAACTTGAGAAACACCTAATCATAGATAATAATTAAGTGTGAATGGCCTGCGAGTTTGAAGAGACACTGGTGCCACAAAATCATGCAACAGGCTTATAGAAAGAGGGTCAGACAACACCGGTGTCTGGCATTAATAGTTCGAGTAATTATTTTGTTTTTCATAGACTTTGTCATAATTAATAAATTCAACATACAAAACAGATGTAAGAATAAAATTATTTAAACATTTTTTAAGTTGTAAACAACAGTGACAAGGTGCAGCAGATAAACAATGTTCACACCTTCATTGATAGTAGTACCCATTCAGTCCGACAACTCCACAGTGTATTAATTAAGAAATTATCCATTAATTGGAAGTACTGACGGAAAATAAAATAAAATACAGATTGTAAAAGTTGCACCTTTATTAAGATAACTTCTTTTCTTTTCTTTTCTTTTTTGTTTGGGGTGGGGGAGGGGGTAAACAATCAAGTCTCCCTGTTAAAAACTTCACCCTCTCTAAAGTTTGAGATTTTGACCTTGCGTGAGGCCCGCTGTACATTAATGTGTTTCTGATTGTCTTAACTGCATTTATCTTTAAATAATTTCGTAGTTATGAAAAAATTAATTTTAGGAAATAAAATGAAATTTAACCTAGCACAAATATTAGAATGATCAGAAACACGTTTAATATACAGCCACTAATATGTTATGCAGACAAATTTATTTGATATGTAATTAAAATTGTTAAAAAGTCTTTGTTAGTTGATAACATCTTTAAAATTGCAGCAAACTTGGGAGTGTCCCTTTAAATTGACATTTAACTAAGTTTGCATCCAACGTTTAATTACATTGGTTCAGTGGTGGGTTTCTACATGTTGTGAGTGAATAACATGAATTAATATGCTTGTTATCCACATTACTGCATAGTTTTAAGAAAATATTTAGATCATTTCAAGATTTGTATGCAAGTTGTGATGACAAATATCACCTGATACATGTATCCAGAATGATTGAAGAAAGTATACTTTATGGAAACAGAAGTTTTCACTTGTAGTTTCAATGTATATATGGCTGTATATATTTAACACATGTACATACGTATATTTGTGTGCCTACCTGTTGTGAATATTGCAAGCATATTGTTTGGAAATTTATGACATTTTTTAATGCCACACACTTAGGCAAGCATACCATCACAACATTAACAATGTTTCATGTTTTTATGGTTTGCTAGCCTTTCTCTGTAAGACAGTGTGTTTGTCTTTTGTATGTTATCTGCACATACCTGAATTAAAAAAATTAAAATAATATGCATTTAATATTGTGGTTTCTCTAATATACCCTAAAATACACTCTAGGTAAACAGACTATTTACCTAGTATAAATTGATATAATAAAAATCATGTTGTTAAATGGATAACTTTTTATTTGTCAGCAGAGCTTATAGAATACTGATTTGTCCAGTGCCCATATGTCATCTTCTTAAGTTAGTTTATATTGAATTGATCTGAAACTTGGCACAATGATCCTTTGGGGCAGTCTGCACAACTAATAAAGAGACATTTTGGAAATTTATAGCATTTAAATTTTTATAAAAAATTTAAAGTCTTATCTTCTCCTGTTGTATTTTTTTGAATCTTAGTACTGTGATCCTTTGGGGCAGTCTCCACAAACTGAGAGAGAGATATTTCAGAAATTTGTAATTTTTATTCAATTTTAAAATTTAAAGTAGAAATTTAACATTGACAATTTTAAAGTGTCTTCTCCTTGAGTTTGATTAGATAGTTTAGTTGAGTACAATGATTCTTTACAAACTAACAAAGGTTTTTGTAAATTTTGAATTTATATTAAATAAAAGAAAAAAATCGAATTGAAACTTCCTGAGAATTTTGACTGCGTAGTTTTGACAAAATTGAAAATTAAATAGCCGAGCTCTCTCTGCCAGTAGACCTCTTGTTTTATTTGTTTTATTCAGGTGCCTGTGGTCATTCTTGACAAGTTTGTAGTGCAAAGTCTGTGGAATGTTGGAAAATAATCAGGATATTTCTGACATAGTAACTCATGTTTTACTAAAGCTTGAAATAATATAATTTTTCAAGTTACATGGTTAAGCTTGAGTTAATATTAATTATAGCAAAATTCAACACCTCCAGTATTAAGTGAAAAATAAAAGATATTTGTAAATTAAAACACAAGTGTGATTAGTGTTTAAGGAATTATCTTATTTTTGCAATCAGCTAGTCCTTAACTGTTTCTCCAGTTAAAAGGTGAATTACTAGATATTGCTATTAAATGGCAGATTTGTATTATGGTACTATATAGTTGAAGAACCCAAAGCATTTATAATGATTATTATATTATTCCATTGTTATGGTCATTTCACACATATGACCAACCTTTTGGGGATTTAAAGTTTGCATCGTGGAATTGTTATTGGATGTGTGTTATAATACATTTCTAATAACATAAACTTTAATACAGGCAAATATCAAAATTAATCCTTTTGGTGTAAATATAAAAAATATATTGAAATTCACAACATAAGAAGTAAAATGAGTGAAAAATTAAGTGTTTAAAAAATTCCAAATGAATAACAGAATAAAAGAGAAACAAAGATCTGTTTTAGTTGATGAAAGTGTGTTTTGTTTAACGACACACTAGAGCACATTGATTAATTAATCATTGTCTTTTGAATGTGAAACATTTGGTAATTTTGAAGAAACCCACTACGTTTTTTCTAATACAGCAAGGGATCTTTTATATGTACTTTGCCACAGATAGGAAAGCACATACCACAGCCTTTGACCAGTTCTAGTGCTATGATTGAAATGAAGAAAACCAAAAACATTTTATTTATTTTTTAAATAGTTTTGGGACATATGGTTAAGTAATGAAAGAGGCTACTCATCGATTAGCAGCAAGCAATCTTCTATATACAGATGGTACATACTCTGGCCTTTGGTGTACCATTTATGGAGCACTTGTTGGAATGATAAATAGCCCAATGGGCACCTTGCCTGGGATTGATCCTAGTTCCTCTGTCCCTGTTTATGAAAAAACGCAACAAAAACATTAAATGACAGTGTAACTAATATACAACAATACAAATTCAAATTCACTTCTTCAAAATTTATTTCACTCAAATGCCATTCCAGCAACATATTACAAGCTTTATATTCCTTTCGAAACATTGCAGTCACACCAAAGATCCAAGCATATATTAAACCCTGTGTAATAAAGATATTAAACTTTAGACACAAGGTACAGTTTATCTTATGCCAGTCGCTTAATTGTTTTGTGTAAAAATTACAACAATGAAGAAGAAAAAAAAGTATTATTCTATTATCTGTATTATTTATTTTATTTTGTAGAATAATGGAAACTGTTTACTATGCCAGTGATTTGTTTATCAAATGTCAATGACTGTACAGTACTGTATATATGTTACATCACTGCTTAAATGTTTCATTTAACTTGTGAGAATAAATAATTCACTAGCAGCATGTCTTGTCATACAAAATATATGAAGCCTGTGGAAGTATTGCTTTATAAATTTTGTATAATACTGATTCATGTAACAATAATTTCAATATATATGTAGTACTGTAAAAACAAAT
The DNA here is from genome assembly GCA_016106625.1 of Dracogyra subfuscus. Lineage (NCBI taxonomy): Eukaryota > Metazoa > Mollusca > Gastropoda > Neomphalida > Peltospiridae > Dracogyra > Dracogyra subfuscus. Next base: position 25,413 of record JAECMU010059325.1, read on the forward strand.
TGACCATGTTTATAATATATCTACATGCATATATTTACATGCATTTCATATTACAACAGTCGTAATTCTTCATCATCTTTGTCAACATTCAATTGGTTGTATTATATTCTTTGTCCCGTGAGACTCCCAGAAAGGGCTGTCAAGCATAGATCTGTTGCAGAGCCCCACAGCTTGGCATCCATCCTAGTACTGACAGGTCATAGGTCAGGTCATAGGGTTTAACGTGCACATTCAGAGCTAACTGTTGTAGCGCATGCCTGGCAGATCTATTGCCTCTCTCTGTTATAGAGTGGACAGGACTGCAGGAAGTGTTGTGATGTTTAGTCATCTTTTCCACAATCACAGAGAGCCGAGGGCTGAATACCAATCATGTCATATTACCTAGACAGTCGTAATAAAAACAACTTATTTCTTAGATCTTATAATTCCTATTTTAGAATAATCCTGTTTTTCACAACACATCTCTGTCAACAGCTTTAAAATAAATCTGTGGCCATTTATTTCCTTTTAAAACAAATTCCATGCATTGTACTGTGAGAAAATTCTTAATGCTGCATTATGCTTGTCCTGGGAAAATTGTGCATTTTAGCTCTTGCTAATGAATCATTCCTATTTGTAACTGTTACAGTTAAAATAATAATGACTGAAATGTGATATTAATAAATGAAGTATTTTTGTGTTGCTTATATGTAAACTTTGTGTTGTGTTTTTGTTTTATCTTGAATATTATTGCACTAATTCCCTGTCTATTCCTTGCACAAGATTATTGTATCTACAAAACCTTTCTTGAATCAGGAGGATGAGTTGGAATGTCCAGGTTGGGGAATGTAACAGCAATCGGCACAATCTGAACATTACACTAATTTTAACAAATAAGATTTCGAAGATTAAAAAGTATTAACATGTCTATTAATACAGGGTGCCAAAATATGTCACAGTATTTGAAGCCAGTATTTTAGTCTACATATGCAAATTAGAAAAGTTACATGTTCCATGAGATTGAATAATTACACAGGTGTTTCAAATTTCTCTTTATGGTGCAAATAATAGCGGAATGAATTTATACGGTAGAACGGGAAGATTTTGAGAAGGGGGTTGACATCTATGCGTGTTATCAAATCCACGACTAACAATGACCGAATACCAAGCACATTTGATTATTTTATATGCTTGTCTTTGAATGGTCATTGTGTGTGTGTATATATATATAGTCCGACTTCGTTATTAATAAAAAATAAAACATGTTTAAAAAAACAAACATTAAATTTAAATACAATGCTAATCAGTCTAATCAAGACATCTATAATTAGTACCGTACCCGTTTTGTTTTCAAAATTTGAAAATAGAAGCTTTTATTGTTCGAAGTTAATCCTTTAATTGGTTAACTAAAAGCTAAAAGTAATACATGTCTACAGATTTTGTAGACATCGATAGCATGGACAGCAAGTGACAGCTTGCAACGAAATCAAGGATTCTAAATGGCTGTGTGTGTACTGCCAACATGATACGGTATCTCTGATTATGTAATGTCTTTGTGAAGTGTTTTCAGACATCAGATGCACATTTGTTTCTAATTTGGTCTGTTGGTATTGGAAGGTGTGAATTCCGGTGTAATGAACAGAATAATTGATGTACGTTTGTTCCTGACAACTTGTGGATGTGTAAATGTATTTTCGACAGTTGTAACCAGGTCTAACTGCATATATATAAAAGTAAAAGTAAAGTAAAAAGCATTGTCTGTATTTTCTTGTCGTAGGCATACCTTTACCAGTTCATAATGGATCACTATGACATACTTTCATACACTTTAATTGAAGGAAACCATTGTTTGACATATATCTTCATTATCAGTGGTAAAGCACTCACTGGATGCATGGTCAGTCTGTGATCGATCCCTGTTGGTGGGCCCACTGGGCTATTTCTCGTTTCAGCCATGCACCACGACTGGTATTTCAAAGGCTGTGGTATACATATACTACCTTGTCTGTGGGATGGTGCATATAAAAGATCCCTTGCTGCTAATCAAAAAGAGTAGTCCATGAAGTGGCGACAGCAGATTTCCTCTCAATATCTGTGTGGTCTGATGCCATAGAACCGTCAATAAAATGTGTTGAGTGTGTCATTAAATAAAACAAATTTTGCTTTCTTTCTTTTCCTTATCAGTTGATAGTATCATCAAACCTTTTAAATACGACTTGAGTTGGCAGTCATCATTAGGTCACTATTTATTGCAGGGTCGTGTCTTTAATGATTCATATAAGATCATAAAGCATGCATGCTATAGTACAACTTGTGGATTATTACTAGATTACTATGAGTAATATACCTTCGGCCATTACTAGGTCACCCATACATAATTTCCATAACTGACCTTCTATAACTGGTAAATCACATAATTGGTCTATATTCTGGTCATCATAGGAAAGTCTTATTCAGCTTTTGAAGAGCCAAGGTTTACATTCATTTAATGTTTGTGCTTCACTATCAAACTCCTGGCAGGCATGTCACATTGTTTTTATTGGTCAACAAATGGAACTAATTGAAAAAAATATAAATCAAAATTAGGATTTGGGGGATAGGGGCATCATAGGGGTATAAAAACAATTTACCAGTTTGTGCAATTTAGAATAAAGCAGGTTCATTCTATTAAAAATGTATATTGGGAAGAATAATCATATTTTTTACAACAGTCACATGTGCAAGGTCATTTGTATACACCTAAAATCGGTATGTTCTACTTTTATTACACATTCTCCTCTTCTTTTTTTTTTCTTCTTTTTTTTTTACAACATGCTCATCCAAAGAATATGGTAATGTATATATTCATATCTACATAAATTGCTTCCTAATTATTGCCTGCTATCAGTCTCCATCTCACATAATTGTTGTGTGTACAGATAGGTTGGAACTTCTGAAAGCCTTAATTTAATTTTCAATGTAGACAAGAGCTAGGTCTATCATAGTTTCGTCGTCCTTTAGACAAACAAGTCTCATCTATTTGACCAAGGTTTGGCGGTGCTCCGAAAAAGACTGAGGAAAGTATTCTAGTCTACCAACCAACCATGGCTACGGTTGAAAGCGAAACAAAACCAGGTGCGTCAAGTGACAACGAGGATGAGGTATTGCAATAATTTTTTTGACTGGTCTTCGTTACTAGTAGCAAGTTCAAGTAACGTCTTATAGTAAAATTACAAATTTTAATATATAAATTAAACTGAGTTGATATATTTATCGTAGAACTTTGTCTCGAAGACGATCCTCTTCTCAGACTTCTGTGTGATCATAGTGATGATGATGATTCGAGACGATTCTCATGTGAGATGTTATCTGTTAACAACGTTGTATTTAATGAAACGGAAACAGCCACACTGTTACTGCAATATACAAAAATAAAGGTCTGAGTTGCAAGTTTCCCATATCTTCACATGTCAATGATGTTCTTGTTAAAGTAAATTTATTACATGTCTTAGTGTTAAAGTAATGATACCGATCAACGGTTTGCTTTGTTTAAGGTCACAACAAAGCAAATTGATTTATTAATCATGGGCTATTGGTATCGGATGTCAAACATTTGGTAATTCTGACATAGTCTTAAAGAGAAAATCTGCTATCTTTTGTCGTTATTAGGATGTTTCGGCCCCTGTGCAGGTTCGGCCCTAGACGTTTCATCACCATACCACTTCAGCCCCAGATGTTTCGGCACCATATATAATATATTATTCATTGATACTTAATATGGGGGGTATGTAACAGACTCATAGTATGTTTGCTATAGACTAACTGTACTAATTTGTGTTAATGTGAAGGGTGCCTTTACATGATCAATTTCGGTCACACACGAGCATGGATTTTGGTGCCAGGTCACTTCGACATCACATTATATATGGCAAAACATGATAAAAGCCATCTTTAAAATCAGTGCGCAAACACCATTCAGACGTTTCGCCCCCCAGTCAGTTCGCCCCCAGTTTGACCTGTTTGCCCCATGTACCAGTTCGCCCCCAAGACAATTCGCCCCCAACTGTTTGCCTGTTCGCCCCCAACTTTTCAAAAGCAAAATGTAATTACTTGATTTGTTTACTCTCAAGCTCTAATTAGTCTGAACCACAAGGTAATCCCATGGTAGTGATTTTTTACGATTCAACGCAGAGTGAAAGTGAGAAAAAAGAAACAAAAACACTTTTTGTTACCTGAAAAAATCTAAATACCGGTAGGCCTAAGGCAACGACCCCAGTATTCGACCATTTAAGAAATAAATTATTATAACATATTCAGTTTATTGGCATTTGCTAATAATTTTTAATATTCGACCAGCTGACCCAGTATTCGACCACTTTCTATCATATGCCATTATTTGATCACGTGGTCACGTGATTAAAATTATAATGACTGAGGTCACGTTGCATTGCCAGCTCCATGCGGTTATAAATAAAAACATTAAAGACATATGCAAATGTTCACGGAATGTTGGATGGTGTAATAGTATGCTATAAAAATGGCAGACGTTCATATTATCATTATAGTCGATGAGTATGTACTTAGTTCATTCACATGGTTATCGTCTGCTACAGCGTTTCCGAAAGAACGAATGTTCACCCTATCGTGTATGTTCAAAATCTGTATACTATTCAGTTTAAACAAGTATGGTAATGCAATAAATACACTTGTCGAATACTGGGTACTGGTTGAATATTGGGGTCACTGCCCTACTCCATTTCACATAGTAACATCGGCGCATGTGTGCGACATAAAATAACAGTCCCACGCTCACGTTACAGCGTAATAAACTGGTTAATTAATATTAGTCATAGTCATAGTCAAGGTTTTACGTGTACATTCAGAACAAGCCGTTTTAGCACACGCCTGTCCAGAACAGAGATTAATAATAAACTTTCGCTAGTACTTGATATTGTTCTACTACTGGAAATGTCTCACCAACTTGAACAAGCCATGTGCTTTCTGATTGGTCTTTTGTTTTAAGTGTAACACAGAACAAACACGTATATCAGAACATAACTTTATTACACTCAGGCGTAAGAGGTACATACATATTCCAGGATTTCCATGACCCAAAGTGACTGGGGACTAACTGGTACCTTTGTGGGGGCGAACTGGTTATGGGGGCGAACTGGTTATGCACTTGGGGGCGAACAGGCTGGGGGCGAAACGTCATGGATTCTTCCCAGTAGACACAAATTCAAAATATTGTTTTTTATTTGTTTGGCGTTTATTATCATTTGCAATAAAACGTTTTTGTAGTGGCGTTTATCACATTCATTGCATGATTCAAGAAACTCTTTGTCAACCGAAATGAAATATATATTCTAATAGAGGCTTTATCTGAAGATTTAAATCAAAATGGTTAGTGATTTTAGTTAACACCCTATTACTTGCCGGCATGCTTGAACAGTTATCTGATGGAAGCATGCCACAAATTACCCACACCCACAGAATATAGGGGAAAGTGCCTAAACGCACCTCCGTAACTTTGACGGAATAATTTGTGTAGTGAGAGAAAAGTAGCCTTACAAATTAGAAAACTAAATGTGTGTTGGGAGTCGGTACCAGAATGCGAACCCTGTACCTACAAGCCTTTAGACCGATGGGTTACCAAATCCATACATTTTTAATATCACCACGTCAAGGAATGGACTATGAAGGGGTAAAAGGTTAACTTACAACCAAAACTGATGGAGTAACAACACCGATGCATTACAATCCACAATCTTTACAGTTCTTTTTATTCTCAAATACCAGAAAAACCAGAAATACAATGTAGTAAAAATGAAGCATAAATAACAAAACATACAGTGCCAACATGTACATGTATATAGCATTTAATCAAAAAGTTTAAAAGAAAAAACCCACACGAAAAAAAACCAAACAAATCCTAAAAAATAAAACCTAACTGACCCATATCAGCTAATTTAATTAAATAACAATGCGTTGAAGTCTTTAAAATAACTTGTCCTAACATGGAACTAATGTAGCATAACTATACCATGTTTGCCTAAAGAAAGAAGAACCAGCTGTGGTTAGGGTGCCGAAACGTCTAGGGCCGAAATTGACATGGTGCCGAAACGTCTCGGGCCAAAACGACTAGGGCCGAACTGGTAGCGGGGCCGAAACATCTTGAAACCTCTTTTGTCCATTAGTAGCGAGATTACTTATATCCAACATACAGTATAACACATTCCATGGCATCATATACCATCAACAGGGTTGCCACAGGTCAGGGAAAAGTCAGGGAATTTTACAGCTGGACAGAAATTTTTGAAAAGTCAGGGAAATCCGACCTTGGTCAAGGAAATTTCAAATTTTTGGAACATGTTTCATGCGCGAAATTGTGTATACGTACATATGATAAACTGACAATTGTCACTTGGTCCAGTCATATATGCTAGTGTCTCACTGTGTTAGATGACTATGGTAATCTTCTGTACTATTATTATGCAACTCTTTAAAATTGTGTCTTAGGTGACATGAAATACAAATAGATAACCATCTGCAAGCAAACTGTCTCAGTATCCCCACATATCCAGCTTACTGTGTTAGGACCTACTTATTGACATATTGTATACACTTTCAATGGGTTCCCAGGCTATTTGCACTACTAAGATCTTAAACTCTAAACAGTCGAGTATGTAAGTGTATTTTATATTTTATTAACGGTACAAAACATTGAAATACTGTACACGCTCTTGCTTGATGCAATGTATTGTAACCATATCTAATGTACATCATTGTACTACCATAGACATTGAGTATCAGGCTAAGAATTTTAATTTTTATATGACAACACCTTCATGATGAAGTTATCTGTAAAAACTATTGTACATGTTATAACACCCAATGTTACTATGAACACATAAAAAAAGTCAATTGTTTTACTTTAAATAACGATATATAAACTTAATCTAGATACATTTTATCAAATTGTCCTAATTTTAGCAAATTATTTGGTAAGGGAAAACTGAAGATGAGTCCAGGAAAAGTCAGGGGATTTTGAAATCTCATATGAGTGGCAACCCTGATCAACATCCCAAACTGCATTCGGCAAACAAAAAAATATATAAAAAAATGAATATGATACTTACTTCAATTATGGTATATTTTCCAGTGAGTGATTGAAAAAAAAAAAGCAACATGGATGTAAAACTAATCCATTCTAGTAAAAAAAAAAGGTGTAACACCATCCGGTAAACAGGAAAGTATGTTGGTTTCTAACTGCTTTATGACATATGCATTTGGAAAATAACCTTCCCATACATGCCTGGTTGGTCAGTTTTAGTTTCTGAAACACTCGCTAGGTTTAGAGCCAGTACAGTGATTAAAAATCCCATTTCCAATATGTGAAGTTTGAACCTAGTACCAACCAGCCTTATTAAAGCCCATAGCGTAACCACCACACCACAGAGAAAATTGTTTTTCAACGTGATTGTCCAGTGATGTCTGGTATTGTTGGGTTTCCATAATGTATTTCTATACATGCAGAGATTATGTTGGATATCGGTAGTCAACACCTCTATTTAATATCCATAAATAAAATTATTTCCAAATTGGTTCCCCCAGAAAATATATCTTAAATTTAGTTTTGGGGGGTCAGGGAAGGGTTTCGACCCAAAATACCCCCCTGCACATGCGCTCGTTTCCTCTCTTAGATTATGTCAGAATTACCAAACATTTGAAATCCAAAAGCAGATGATTATTAAATCAATATACTCTAACAATGATGTTGTAAAACAAACTAACTTTACCCTTTCCTTCCAAATGAAATAATATTTATTTGAATTTAAAATTAAAAAGTGAAAACTATAATTTTTCACTTTAGTACTGTAAAATACTTTATTTTTGCGGGAACTTAATTTTCATTTCATTTCATTTAGCGCGAATTTTAGGACCCGTGAAAAATTAAACCAAACCCATTTTTAACGATTAATTGTTGTAGATGACCCGGTCTGTTTTTCCAGTGTAGATGACTTGGGGTGGTAACATGTCTCCACTTTTTCTGCCTCGTTTTCAGTTTTACTTTCGCATGGATTTGGCAAACCGGGCGTTTTGGATTTCGTGGAAATAAAGACGTTGTGGATGAATTACTGAATTACAAAGATTAACACCTCGTTATATAATATAATGCTTACAAGCGGCCATCTACCCAATTTCAGTGAGACCGTTTACCAGTTATAACACTAATCATTTGATCTGGTAGAATGCCGACACGATCAATTGGTCGTCTAGACCAAGTCTTCATTGATAAACTATTCAGGACTAATTAAGCCCATGTCAAGGTAGCCTACCGACAGTTAATATTTCTTATGCATTGACTGTAAAAACAGGATTTATTGATAAGTAATAGTGGTGTTAAAAAAAAAAAAAAAGAAGTTTAATCAAGGATGCACGAAATATTAATTCCGCGAACATGGTGATTTTTCTTTAGCGCGAAAATTGCACCCCTCGAAAATAAAGTATTTTACAGTATATTTTATTACAAATATATACACGATCAGTGTTTTATGTACACTAAATTTTGAAAGTTCTACTAACACTTTATAAAATATTAGTTCTTAAATATGAAGGTATGATTGTCGATATAGTACGTTGTCAACATCAAAACAGGTTTTAACGAAAGAGTACAGTAGTACATATCCTCAAGCGAACGTTCTTTGTACAGGGTAAGAATTCTCATTAAATTTGTTTAGACGAACCCTACAATTTCAAATACGCTAATGCAAGTGTTAACTGAAATTGACAACAGGCTGTCATTTGTGGTTTGCTGAGCAATGGCCTCTCGGGCGACGAATCGAGTGTATACTTCTGACGTTCTCCGTTCATAGCGAACACACACAAGTTTAAAAAAAATGCATTTTAGCTTGTATTTCATATTTGTACATGATGTTATAATATTGTAACCAGAGAATGTAACTTTAATGCCTTATCAGCAGTTTACTTTCTGTCAGCTGAAACTGGGCGAAATCAACATACCGTACTCAGCGTTTGAACCTCAGCTGGGTATGTAGTATATTTAATAAGAAACCACAGCACATCAGTAGTATGCAGTGTGACTGTTCATAAATTAAATTAGTCATATTGTGAATATATTATCTAAGGGCTGTAAGTATTTTGTGAGTAAATGATATTGGAAATAAACAAAATTATAACATTTTTATTTGTAAATATAAACACACAATATAATGGCTATAAGACAAATCCATAAATAAATGTACTTTATTAACAAAATAAAAATTGGGGCGAAACGACTCTGTTAGAAATACGAATCGACCCTGTTCAAAATGACTGGCAGAACTAATAATAAGGGTGAAACGACACCTGTTACCTATTGTTTATATTGTGACAATTGGAACATCTTGATAAGTATTTTCTGCATTTTTTATTCTTTGTTTAGATTATTATTATAAATATTATATATATAGTAGCGTTTAAGATGAAGTATAATTAAGTAAGCAGATAAAAACAAATTACAATTAACAAAATAAAAACGATGATTAAATGAACTTTGGTTTTGAAGTTCTGTTATGTGTTTTTTTGTGTTTAATGTTGACAATAAATTGTTTTACAGTTTGTGTAAAGTGTTTTAAATCAGAGAAAATTTCAATATGTCCAACTACCAACTTCCTCATGTGTACAACGAACTACTACTATAACAAACTAATTATTTTGGTCCCTTTCAGTTCATTATAAGAGTAATTTACTGTATATGTAAACATTACCAAATGTTTGACATCCAATAGACGATGATTAATAAATCATTGTACTCTAGTGGTGTCATTAAACAAAAACAAACTTTAACTTTAAACAATAGGAAATAAAGAAATTGTTGTGCAAATACATTATTGTTTTGATACTTTTGAATGTCAGTTTCTTTACATACTTCTAGTTCTAGAGCTGGGCAATATGGAAATTTCAGGATCGGTATCTGTATTTTTGAGGGTGATTTACTACGTATTCGGTACAGTATTCATTATTAACACAGTATCCATATTAAGTAGTATTTTTGGTATATTCAGCTTTAAATGCATACTCTCTGTTCTTTTTAGTTATTTTGTGTTCTCCAGATATATTGTTAGTACGTTTTTAAATGGTGGGAAACATTTGTCAATTCCGAAATTTTGATATTTGCTCGGTACGGTAAACCGGTATTGACATGATACCGATACCAAATGGAATATACAGTGTTAAGCCTAGATCTACATACTACTTAATTGTTGATTTATTCTTAATGTACATGCACATTTTCAGCTACCTTAATGTATGTGTGGATAAATGTGGTACATGTATTTGTTTTGTAGGATTTTAAAGATGCTATGGAATTTGTCTTGTGGTAAGTTGATTATTGTCTTGCGTAATCTTTGCTTGAAAAAATATTAATTGTATTACTATTAGACATCACTCACATATACATGTATATAACTGATAGTATTAATTAGATATCATACACACATAATTACTGTATTCGACAACACACACAAATAACTGAATGTACAGTGAAGTACATTTATAACAAACTGCTGTATATAGGACGAACTAATGGTAAAGTCCTGTTTTATCGCCCTATGTATTAATAACCAACTTATGCAATGAACTACTGCTATAACAAACTAACTATCATGGTCACTTGCAGTTCGTTATAAGAATACTTTACTGTATTAGAAATCATACACATGGTTAATTGTCTTGGACGTCACATTGATAATTGTATTACACATCACACACACATTATTAATTGTATTGGATATCACAGACATAACTAGACATCACTTGCACATAATTATTTGCATTGAAACATTGTAAACTGATTATTTATGACTTAATATAATGTAGTCATTGCTTAATTAAGTTGCACAACAACTGATATATGAAATGCCATTGTTTGTGCTATCCTGATGGTTTATATAAAAGATCCCTAGCTACTAATGGAAAATGGTGATGTTGTTTTTTGGTGTTTTTATGTTTAGTTTTGTTTGGTGCTAACCAACATAAAATGGTTTTTCACACTTAATTTGTTTTTCTTTTTTTATTATTTAAAAGAAAATATAAAAAAATAGGGTCACATTACAGATCACTATAACACAGCTTTTGTCTTGCCTCAACAAAGTTGAAAGGCCATACGACTGAGTGCTGATTTTTGTCGGATAATGCTAACTATACCATTATTGTATTTAGTTCTGTGGTAAGTTTTTGCATGTAGCACCACATCTTACAAACTGTAAATCCTAGATCAGTGAAAAGTAGGTTAGACATGTAGATGCATGTGTGGATGTTGTTATCAGTGCATGCAAAAAAAAACCCATTAAACAATAATTAATTAAAAAAATTCAACAACTACAACTAAAACGTGTGTGTCACTGTGTGTGTTTTTGTCACTGTGTGTTTGTGTGTGTGTGTGTATGTGTGTGTGTTCACAGGTGACGATCAACTAAGGGTGCTACATCCCTGAATTTTAGTTCCATAAAATATCTAGAATGTAGTAGAGAATTCAATGAAATTATTTAGTTTTTGTGTATAGGTAGTATTGCCTATAATATAATGTACTTTAATGTATTAGTGAAAACTATAGGTGCCATTTTATAATATTGCACCCCATCCTGAATACAATAGGTGTCCTGTTTAAACATTGCAACCTATCCATCCTGCTGTTTGTATGTTTACACTAAACAAGTTTAAACCATTTAAACTCCCATAGGCTACAAAAGAAAGTGTGTGGGTACGGGGGAGGGCAGGGGGGGGGGGGGGTTGGAGGTATGCATACCCTCCAACTTTCAAAATAAAGCATTTCCAGTTGATAATCAAATTAATATATAACTGCCTACCTCCATGTTGCTGTCATCTTCTGATGCCTTTGATTCCACAGAGCTCTTTATAATACAAACAAACAAACAATTTACTGAGGAAGTCATTTAATATGTTCAAGATAAAGAAACATCTCTTGTAAATAATTAAAATCCCAGATTAAGAATCTGGAAACATGCAACAATAACTTATTTATTTAACTAATGATAAGATAGCTATTTCAAAATTTAATAAAGTGCTTGCTAGAGATGTACAATATAACTGATATACTGCAAAAATATCTATTGCAATATATTTCTAGCATACCAGTATTTTGCGCTTATGTATTTTGTATGTATGTTAGTTAGATGTTTTTTATTTTCAAACAAAAACTACCCATTTAAGCCAAGAAACAATAGCTTTAATTGTTTGGAACAATGCTTGATACAGTGATAGACTTGTGTATCATTTTATAAAGATATACAAAATGTACATGATATTAAAGTACTTTATAAATTGCAATAACTGAGAATTGGTCTTTGTAATATATCGTGGTATGTATCACAATTCATGTTCCTGTGTATGACAATACAAACATTTTGGCAATACCCATCCCTAGACTAGTAGTGTAATATATTGTGGTATGTATCACAATTCATGTTCCTGTGTATAACAATACAAACATTTTGGCAATACCCATCCCTAGACTAGTAGTGCTTGCTCTGTGTAATAAAGTATTTAGTGTTTGTCTGATTTGCAGTTAGTCTAAAATTGAGTGCTATCGGTGGGCCTTTTAGGCTATTTCTTGTTCCAGCCAGTGATATGTCAATGGTCATGGTATGAACTGTCCTGTCTGTGGAATGCTTAATATAACCAATCCCTTGCTGCTAATCAGAAGGAGTAGCCCATTGTGTGATAACAATAGGTTTCTTCTCACATTATCCATGCATCATTATCTCAGTATTTCAAAGGGAGGAATGTAACCCAGTGGTAAGGTGCTCACTTGATGCGCTGTCAGTTTAGAATAGATTCCCATTGGTGGGCCCATTGGACTATTGCTTCTTCTAGCCAGTGCTCCACGACTGGTATATCAACATCCATGGCATGTGCTATCCTGTCTATGGGATGGTGCATATAACGATCCTTTGTTACTAATTTAAAAAATGTAGCAGTTTTCCTTGCTGAGACAATATGTAAAAATTACAAAATTTTGACATCCAATAGCCGATGATTAATAAATCAAAGGTGTCAAGTTGTATTGGTACCCCTCTCCAACAAAACAAACAACCCAACTTATAAAAACAATTACAAAAACCCAACAGTATTAAACATTTTGTGGGAAACACGTTTTTGATTTTGTGCCATCACAAACTGCTTTCAAGTAATGATGGTATTTGTGGAAGATTTCTAAATATGGGTTGATGGGCCGATGATATCATAACTCACGTTTTATGATGACTGAAGTCATAACTTACATTTTTTTTTTTTTTTTAAATTACTTATTTCTCAAGATGTAGTTTTTTTTAGGTGTTTTATGAATGGTTCTGGAATAAACAAACCTTAATTTACAAATGTTTTAAATCTCTAATTAAATGGCCAAGAAAAAGAATTAAACATGACTGTATGGTTTAAATAAGGCAATTCCAACCCAAGAAGCAAAATGATTTTGAAAAGGCCTCTGTAAACCTTGGTCCACACAAATATATGTTTCCCCTTGAGTTGGAATTGCCTTATCTATAACTCACAATGGTGATAGAGTCTATTAGTATTCACCAGATGGAACAGCACTTTATGATAACAAATCCTGTTTCATGTAGATATCTAACCAACCGTAGGCATATAGGCTGTTCTCCTGAAAGTTGAGGGCACTTAAGCTTTGACCTTTCTGGTCCTGGATGGAAGAGCTTGCATGAGTCAGAACTTGCAACCATGACATGTGCACTATAACAGTTTGCTATGAATGTGCATATCAAAGCACCATGTAAGATTAAAGCTTTGGCCTTGTAAGATACAAGCAGAATTTATCTTAGTCGGTTGAGTGCTCACTTGAGATGCTTGCATCACAGGATCAAACCACATTGGTGGATCCATCCATCCAGCTGATTTTGTTTGTTTAAAAACAGCACTAGAGCACATTGATTCTTTAATCATCGCTATTGGATGTTAAACATTTGGTAACCCGCTATAGTTTTTCTAATGCAGCAAGGGACCTTTGCACATACCATTGCATTTGATATACCAGTCATGGTGCACTGTCTGGAATGAGAAATAGCCAAATGGGCCCACCGACAGGGATTGATCCCAAACACAACTGGTCAAAGGCCGTGGTATGTGCTTTCCTGTCTGTGGGGAAAGATCCATCAGAAAAAATGTAGCAGATTTTGTCCGTCAAGTCCTACATATCAGAATTACCAAATGTTTGATATCCAGTAGCATATGATTAATCAGTCAATGTGCTCTAGTGGTGTTGTTAAACAAAATAAACTTTAACTTAATTTGAATGACTATGGAATGAATAATTATACTGTGAAATCCATACAAAGACACACTGATACATGATAGACCAGTAAATATTGGTGTTTCTTTTAGCATTGTTGTTCAGTCCAGTTAATGTTCTCATGGTGTATGGCTATATTACTGATTTGAGTTGGACGTACTTAATCCTAAGTATTACGGTTCTATGATTCAATGGTGGTTCAAATTTATTTAAAAACATAATGTGACTTTAACTTTTGTTAAGTCTGACGCCATATAACCGTAAATAAAATGTGTTGACTGTGTCGTTAAATAACTCGTACAAGGTACTTTTAATTTTAGAATGTAACTGATTGGTGGTTGTCGTAATTTTAAAGTTGCATAACCGACACGTGAACAGAACAACGGTTCTTACAAAATATTGTGCCCTGTTGAACTAAGGATTTTGATAATGAAATACAGTCAATTCAAAAAGGTTGTTGATGATAAAGTACCATTCATGACAGACTTTATTGACATGTAATTTCAGAGCTAGCATTGAGTGAGCAGACAATTTTACAAAATTATCTATTAAACTTATAAGGTGGCAGAAATCCAAAATTTTTCGCAACAAAATATCAATCATGTACATGTAGTTATTTTGCCGTATTAAAATTAAAGTCACCAGTTTAAACCGCACAATTTGCAAATGGCAGAGCTAGTCCTGAATCGGAATGGTCATGGGAGGGACGTAGCTCAGTGGTACAATGCTCGCATGATGCGTGGTCGGTCTGGGATCGATCCCCATCAGTGGGTCCATTGGGCTATTTCTCGTCACAGCCTGGTATATCAAAGGCTGTGGTATGTACTACACTGTCTGTGTGATGGTGCATATAAAGGATCCCTTGCTGCTAATTGAAAAGAGTAGCGCATGAAGTGTCGACTGCTGGTTTTCTCTCTCAATATGTGTGTGGTCCTTATCCATATGTCTGATGCCATATAACCGTAATTAAAATGTGTTGAGTGCATCGTTAAATAAAACATTTCCTTCTCTCCTTACTGAATGGTCATTCTCGGCTTATTTCAGAGTCTTTTTGTTAAATACTGTTCTCCATTTCCTTAATTTACTTGCAGCTCTGTTTTACACAAACTGTGTTACCTGGACCATTAAACACGATTCTGTGTCTCACAGGATATTTAGTTGCTTTTCAAATTGGACCCAAAACATCCACTTCATAGATTTTTTTAAGCAGTAACCAATATTAAATTGCAGTTGATTTGTTTGAACATTAACATCTTGCAGAGGCAAAGAGAAGTCTATTAACAGTGGAATTGAATTATACTCTAATACTGATTCTTATAAATAGTTAATTACTGAATTTTAAGACTTAATGAGATTGACCTTTTAATTATAGAAATTTTAACCAAACAATGCAATAAATTTACTATTGATTGGAAAGTTCCTGTGAATAAAACATGAAAAGGACTCGGTAAAATGAAAATAGATTTGCAATTTAAAAGAAAATTATGTTCTGTTTTTGTGTTTAGAATCACATGCAGAGATCTGTCAAAGTTTACTATGCATCACCATTGTAAATTGTGGTCTTTCTTGTTTATGTCACTTCAGCCATAACTGGTATATCAAAGGCCATGATATGTACTACCCTGTCTGTGGGATTGTGCATATAAAAGATTCCTTACTGCTAATCGAAAAGAGTAGCCCATAACATGTTTTGAGTGTGTCTTTAAATAAAACACTTCATTCTTCTTCTGCATAGCCCGTGGTACAGTGCCCGCCTGATGCGCGGTCGGTCTAGGATCGATCCCCATCAGCTAACCACTGGGTTTTTTTCTTGACATAGCCATATGTCCGACGCCGATATAACCGTAATTATAATGTGTTGAGTGCGTCGTTAAACAAACCAAAAACCAAAAAAACATCTTCTTCTTCATGTTTATGGACTGGACTGGACTGGACTAAGTGTTTAATGTGCACATTCATGTTTATAAGATAATACACCTTTTATACACCAAACAAGATGTATGAATTCATTAAAACTACTGAAGATTCAAGAATAATCATTATGAGTACACATTCTGGTGCAGATCAAGGATTTTTTAATAGATTGGGGTACAAAACCTGTTATTTTAAAAAACAAAGAATTTAAATGTCCTTGAAAGGTGGACAGGATAATGTATATTTTGTATATTATTTGACCAAAACTAGGAGGCCCCATTTGAATCTGTGTCTGACGTTCTTGGTAAATAGCTCATCAGTACAGACTTCTCAAAGACTAATGAAATGAATACTATCAAAACTAAATACTCTGTGACATACATTTTGTTATGTTATTGTAACTTTCACATGTAAATGCACTGTAAATAATTTGTGGTTGCAACTTTGTTCCACTTCATTTAAATCTGGTGTTTGAGGACATGTATGAAATATAATTCTACACTCATCATTAAGTCTCATGTCAGTTATATATTGTTTAATTTATTTTACATGTGGTATTCATTAGATAAATTGTTTTCTCCACTTAACATTTATTCTGCAGCCATCCCAGTGTAAATTTGTCATGAGCCAATCCGATATTTATTATAATTAACAATTTTCACTTTTTCTTGTGAATGGAGTCCAAGTTCTGTATTGATTTTCCATTTAATACTGGCAGCAAATATATGATGGCATGTACATTTAAACTGGTCTTACTGATTTTAGTCCATTGAGGAGTTATGTCAAGTTCTAATCACAAACTTAAAGTGTGTTTTGTTTAACAACACTACTAGAGCATGTTGATTTACTAATCATCGGCTTTTGAATGTCAAACATTGGTTATTCTGATATACAGAGTTAGAGAGGAAACCTGCTACATTTTCCCAAGGGATCTTTTATATGCACCATACCACATCCTTTAGTATACCAGTTGTGGTGCACTGGCTACAATGAGAAATAGCCCACCCACCAATCGATCCTTGAACAAAAACACATCAAGCAAACACTTTACCACTAAGTTATGTCCCACCACTGATCACAAACTAGCCATAACTGATTTCTTTTCGTGTTCAGTGTATCTTGCTTCATATTTACATGAGCAATCAAAATAGTTAAACCTTTGTTTTGTTAACGACACTGCTAGGGCACATTGATTTATTAATCAGCAGCTATGTCATTTTGGTAATTTGGTCGATTTGACATGGTCTTAGAGAGGAAACACAGTACATTTTTCCATTAGTAGCAAAATATCTTTTATATGCACCATCCACAGACAGGATTGCACATACCATGCCCTTTGGTATGCCAGTCATATTTCAATGGCTAGAATGAAAAATAACCCAATGAGCTCACCAAAGGGGATCGATCCTATACTGACTGTGTATCATGCTAGCACTTTCCCACTGGGCTACGTCCTGCCCCTTGCATGAACAGGAAAATGTAAGTGGTCAAGATTTAGTTGAACCATTAATGAGAAATCAGATCTTGGGTCAGAATGAATGTTTTAACATTCTAGCAATCTGCCCCCACCCCCAAAATTTTTATTATAAATAAGTCAGCTATTAAGTGTCAAGCCAATAAATTGTTCAGATGTGTTAATTTGTGCATTTATTCCAATGTATACATGAATAATTTATAGAGTGTTCCATTATGCATCTGGAAGTTGCAGACAGTAATTAATATGTTGCATTCAGTTCATGCAGTCCTGACCGAAGTCTATGAAGCAGACTAGTAATAGAGCTATCGATCTGTGCTTTATGTTGCTAGCATGTTTCCACAGTGATAGTGTTCTATGCATCTTTATCACTAACCATCACTGATGGATCTCAGCAAGATCTATGTGTTAATAATGTCTGCAATTAATATAGGTAATCATTCCTTGGTCAGAAGAAGGGCAGAAGTAGTTTGTGCTGAAGTAGATAGAAGAATTTTGCTATGCCACTTCTCAATTTACAATTAATGTTCCCGATATTTGGAATCGTGTATAGATCAATACTGTCTTAAACTCTGTGCTGGGACGTGAGCAGTCACGGTTGAGGCATGCCACAACGAAGCTAATTTAATCATCTAACTGGTGCATTCATTGCAGGCACCCAGGGATGGTGTTGCATACTACCATAATACTTCCTGGTAGCAGGCATGGATGTAAGTTCATCCAGACTCTTGTAGTTTCAATAATTTTGGTTTGATACATGAGTATGATATATATAACTTACAAAGATACAACTGAGAAGTATCATATGGTGCATTGCAGTTGAAGTTGTATATAAGTGTAGGCATTGAAACCTAACAGTTATACAATGAAACTCCTCTAAACTGGACACCCTGGGACCAAATAAAAAGTCTGGTTTTAAGAGGTATCCAGTTTAGAGAGGTTCTTTTTTTAACAAATATTTGAAAAGAGCTCTAAAACATCCGGTTTTGAGGGAATTCCGGTTTACAGAGGGTCCAGTTTTGAAAGGTTTACTGTATCAGAATTGTGCAGTATTGATTATTTTGTAATTCATAGATGATGGATTACCATCTAG
>JAECMU010059340.1:0-13297 GCA_016106625.1 Dracogyra subfuscus
CTGACAAAAATGGCCATTATAGAGAGGTGACCCGTATATACAAGTTCAAAATTAGAACCCATATATTAAAGAATATCACAACTATCATAAAAAGATGCGCATTTTTAAACCATTTCCACACCAGCTTGCTTATGTCATCATTGTCTGTTGCTTTCTTCTGCCTTTTTCTTTCGGCTGAAACATTATTGTCAAAATCGGCCAGAACACCAGCTTTCCTTTTTAAAATAGAATTTATTTGAAAACGTCCTACACTAAAATGGTCAGCGATCTTTCGCTCACATAAATTGCCTTTCTCAGATTTGTTAATAACGTCGATTCTCTGTTCTAACGTTAAAGCAGTGCAATTTTTCGGTGGCATTTTGCATACAAATGTATGCTTTGATATATTTTGCAAACGTTACCATTAACTTGCAGAATATATTTTGTGTAATTGAAGGTTACGACCCATGTGGCATGCCTGACTCATTTGTTTCTTTCATGTCAGCGGAGTATGACCGTTGATTAAAGCTGAGTCGCTGAGATAATCCGAACACGGGGTATCTGCAATAGCTGCTGCCTGCAGCAATTCATGTTTATTTACCAATCATGCCTGGCTAGAAACAATGAAACACCTAACATAATACCCGATTTGTTTAGTTGCTCGAGACTCAATAGAGTGACAGAAACAGAAACAGAAATTGTATTACGACTCAGGCCGTTACACAACGGCATATGAAGTTCATGCAATACACAATATGATACAGTGACAAGATGGGGTTTACAGGAGATAATATGGTAATTTGTTAATTACATACTCGTATGATTATGACAAAATAGTGATAATATACAACTAATTCAAGAAGAACCTGTATGTTATATGGTATATTAAAACACGTATGTGAACACTATATACACAATATAAATGAGTTATTAATTCTAATAATAAAGACCCACAGATTACATTATGTACAGCCAATGGGAAGTTGTCTACTATTCAGTGAGGATGCTAAGAAACAATCGAATTACACCACCAGTAACTGTGTGTCACGGAAGTTACTGAATGTCCATTTGTTTTTCAATTACGATCAGAGAACTACAATGGAACTTTACTTTGACAGAATATAAACCCAAAGCTACAGACATGGCCATATAAACACATTTAATTTATAATTTTTAAGATGATTGAAAAAGTAGACATAACCAGGGTCAAAACATAAACCAAAAAACATCATCTTGTGACCGTAATAGCAAGTTCAACCTGTGATTTTGGGTGAAAAATAGTGGCCGCTGGCCGTTATGGACAGGTGACCGTTATATACAGGTCAAATAAGGAAGGAAATGCATTGGGAGGGATTTATAGTGGCCGTTATAGGCAGGTGACAGTTATGTACAGGTGACCGTTAGACCAAGTTCGACTGTATATATATATATATGTATATAGTATATATCTTGACCAGTTGTTTTACAAATTGCACGTAAAAGTAGACATAGAAAATTTTGAATATGTAGTTCTAAAGCTAAACTGAGATAATTGACAAAAAACTTTAAAATGGAGGCTGGTATGAGGTTTGATTAATTTTATTTGCTGTAATTCGAACAACTCTTTAACAACTGCTGGTGGGTCAGATTGCAGCAAATTTAATAATATATTTTTTAAGGATGTCCTAAAGCTGGTTTCTTTTGTAGATTTATCTGTGTATAGCTGTTGTAGCACTGCCTATAATGCTGATTAATTATCATACTCACATATATTACACACATGTAGCCATTTACTCATCGTAGGCGGTCAGAATTACGGTGGTGGGAACAGCTTCATTGTCTCCAATCATACCTTTTATAATAATAGAAAATACAGTGATTTAAACTGTCTTAAGATAAATCTAAAAGCATAAAATATTTGACTAAAGGAAAGTGTACAAGTATATGTCCCTGGAAACCACTTAGGACTGAAAACCTGTTGCCAATATCAGACTTTATTTACATACAGTGTTCTTGCTCTCTCCTGCACATTTGTAAAGCATTGTGGAAATTGTGCTTAAGTAGACATACTGGATTATTAAATGTGCCCCAGTTATGTAATTCATTCCACATTTTTAATGACATGAAATTATTTTTAAATTAATTGGGTTTTTTAATTAATGTTTTAAATTATGTTTTATTTTTTTTAATTTTTAATTTTTTTAATATTCATACAGGTATATTTACTTAGTATTTGTAGCATTTTAATTTTCGCTTTATTCTGTATGATTCATTTTATAAAATAAAGATATTCCTATTATTGAAAGTATTAAATTCATGTAGTAGACCGAGTGTACATGTATTGTAAGCTTTTAATTTAAAAATATTATTTGTAAACTATGTTACAGTATAGAAAACATTGCAAACTATGTCCATTTCTTTTTCTCCATAAAGAAATAACATAATTTGTAAGGTAATCAACTGCTAAAAACACATAAAGACCTCTAAATTTAGAAAATTAGCACATTTATACATCAACTCATTTACTAACATGTTTCAGTTCATTTATCAGTACATCAGACAATAGTATCATTTTATTCTTATTAAACAGAAATTCATTTCATTTATTGTTAATGGTATAATACGTTTGAGAAATAGGTACTTAGTTTATTTTAAATTAACTGTACCACATTTTAATATATTTTGATAAATGGTACAAAACATCACTATACCTACATGTATGTTGCTTTTTTAAATTTATTTATATGTATTTGAGTTAATGAAAAAGATGTTTAAAGTACATGTTTTTTTCAAAAAATATCATGAGAAACATTTAAAAGTGAATACTAGTATTTAATAATAAATTAAGTTTTGAATAAGTACTTTTTTTCTATAAATATTTTGACAAAATGTGTAAAATTAATGAATTACCATAATTTTTTTTATTTTTTAAAATAAATAAACTAATACATGCAATAATGTAAAACATATATCAAAATTAATAAAATAAATAAAGTTAATTAATTAAAGTATTATTTGATTATCTTTTACCCTGGTGTTACATATAAATCTAGTTAACAGTGGCAGTATATACAGTGAACTTTATTGCTAACAGATAATTGACTTCAATTAAAGTGTATTATATTCAAATTGAATTAATAATCAGTTTCAAAATTACCTGTATGTATGTGTGTGTGTGTTTGTGTGTGTGTGTGTGTGTGTGTGTGTGTGTGTGTGTGTGTGTGTGTGTGTGTGTGTGTGTGTGTGTGTGTGTGTGTGTTTATGTGTGTGTGTGTATATTCAGAGCCTTGTTTAGGAATTTTGAATAAGCAGAATCAAAACTTGCTGATCTGGGGCCTAATTCACTAAACTCTCACAACTTTGCGATATCGCAATGCAATGCTAAAATACTTGCAAAGAGAATGTTTTGTTGTCTAGCAGAGACTAAGACGGTTTTGTGAATTAGGTCCTTGGACTTCCCCAAAAATGACCAAAATCAAGCATGCTTAGCTCACAAAATGTGCTGTACTGGTGATTCTGTACGTGCTAACAAACTACCTTAAGAAAGATAGTCTATAAAATATTATTCATTTTGATGCACAAACTATAAATTACTGTAACAGAATATCACTATTGTCCTGCACAATGAAACCAGTCCTCTGCTGTTCAGTTCAAGGGATAGTGTCAAACAGTGTTCTTCTGAAACAAATCCTCTGATAAATTGTCTGTCCTGGTACAGGGCAGCATCATGCCGGAAGGCGATCACTCTACTCTCGTTTACAAACATCAGGTCTAAACACATTTTTATAATAAAATAAACTACTACCCACTTAGGGTTTAAGCTGTTGATCACTAAATGCAATTTAAAGTTGAATTTGGCAAAGATATGTCCCGACCAATTTGCCAGGAAGCTAATTCGAAAACCCGATTCTCGACTGTCATTTTTGCTGTTTGATCATAGATGATCATAGAGCTTGGTGCATATACAGACACTTCCTTTTGGTTTCCATGTTAATGCTGATGCTGATGCATAGCTTATATACTCTGACTTCAGTGGATTTTGTTGGAGTTTGGAGTTTTCCTTCTATGAGAGTTTCATTACTTGGATTCTGAGCCTCTCTAGGCCAGTTTTGATTTTGGAGTTTGCTTCTCCTAGACAGCTGTCTTTATGGACTCTGTCTAGTCCATATTAGTCTCAACCCTTTGGTCAGTCCTGCTTGGATGTCCCTACCAGGCACTGTGGCTCCAGCTGACATAGGTCTTACTATACAGATGTCATCTGCCATTGAAACCCATGTTAAATTGCCCAACTTCAAACAAAGATTGCTGATAGAATGGGTTCTCGTTGGCACTAACAACATACACCATTGTGAACATACATTATATACGCATTTACTTTTCACTCCAAAATTGAGAACATTTCCGTTTCAGTTTTTTGCTGTACGATCGCATCTGGCTGTAGTACTGGTTCGAACAGGTGGTTAATTAACCGATTCACTACGGCTGTCACTTGCGCTATATACACTTGTCCCAAAAGGTCAATGCACAATATTACATGAACGAAATATAGCCAGAAGGCTTACCATTAAAAATATATATTGTTTTAATTCTTCACTACATTGTATTTCCTAGAAGTGAATACACAATGTATGTGAACCATAACATTTGTCACAATTAGGAACTATAGTGGACCGTGATGAATGAACTCTCACCCGAAGTGATCTGTGTAGTGAGACCATAGCTCTCAGATTCATTGAGATGTGCAGGCTACCTCACCACATCAAGAAATTTTCCATGAGTTACATTTTTGCTGTTTGTCTAACTGCAGCTTGAATTTGACTACAGATTTATATAGGAAATTTGCCAAATTGCTAATATTTTATGGTCTTCAGCGTAAACCCTGCCATTTCCCAGTTTATTGTGTTTGTGCGTGGCAGACATGCTCTAGTGGGCAGCATAGTTGCCACTCAGTCCCTTGGTTAAATGTTGGTAGTTCATTCCAAAATGACCTGTATGTGTACATATATTAATATACTATAAAGTCAGAGTTGATAAATGTTTGTAAAAGATTGGATTTATGGTGCATGATTCTCTTGCAACATTGTAGAATATTTCTGGCTAAACTGGGTTATTTTGTTTTGTTTTGTTTTATTTTTATTTTTTATTTTTTTTCTCCTGAAATATTAATTTGTTCTCATCTTGTTTTAAAAAGGGTTAATGTGTAATCACCTACAATTCCATCAGCTAGATGTTCAGATTTTTTCTTGTGATGAATGAATGCTTATGTTTGTGATCAGTTGAAGAGTTCTGAATGACAAAAAATACTGTTAACTCAAAAGGAAGTACTAGTATTTCTGAAAATACTTAGAGAATAAAAATGTGTTTTTGAATGAATTTAGGAAAATAAAATCTAGTATTATTGAAATTTTGCACTTACGAAACAGTCTCATCAAACCATTAATGTAAACATTAAGACGACAATAAACACCGGATATACACACATGAACGTACTATAGGCAAAAAACGTTATTCTTTAACTTACCAGGGTTCCTATACATCCTTGAATGTCCTTAAATTTTGCAATTTTAAAAACCAAGCTTGGAATGTCCTGGAAAAACCATTAAATTTTATTGTGTCCTGGAAATTTAGGCAAAACATTTAGTGGTTTTTTGTCTTTGTTTTTTTTTGCATCTTTTCTTTTGTTGTCCTCATAATTTGTTTAAATTCAGAGAACAATTTGTTATAAAATATTCATTGATTGAACATTTCATGCCCTGGAAAAGTCCAGGAAATGTCCTTGTGTTTTATAGATTTTTTTCAAGCACAAGATTCGTGCTAATATCCATGCCATAAACCCATTTAAAAGTTTGGTTTATTAATCTGGTTAATATCCTTTTTGCTATCAGTTGTTTACAATCCATCAAGCCATGTGTATACATCTGGAAGAAATGTTTTGATAATATTTAGTTACCCTGAGTGACATCAAACTATATTTATACCAGTCGAGATGACACCATGCTATTAACGATTAAGGCCAAATTAGAATTGTGATTTAAGAAATATTAAATTAAAATGTTCTTGTAGAAGTGTTACAGAATAAATGAAATTTGCTACTCATTTTTTTAATACGTAAAATATCAACCTCATTTAGTTAATTGGTATTTGTCTTGGCAGATCCTCAACAAATACTATTTAACATCGACTCAGTTGATATTTTTCATATTTAAAAACATTCATAAAAAATAGCCTGTGTAAGTTTCTACCAGAAATACAGTGCATCGATTGTCATTGTTGGAGGAATATGCATCTGTAATCAAATTGACTGTTTCCTTATTCAATTAATAATTCCCTTTAATAAAATCAAGGAATTGACAATGGTGTTATAGTGATCAGCATTTAAGTTAATACATGTAGTTGAATTATGAATGACAGAATTAATAAACAGTCAATTTTACATTTACCTTAACATTAAAAATAAACTTTAAAATGATCAAAGCTGGGGTTAATAAATAAAACTTCTTTGAAATCATCAAAGATTCATTAATAATCAATTTAATACTTATTAAAGATTAAAATGAATAATAAACTTACAATTATAATTAGTTTGGGTTAATATATTGGTCTTTACAATTATCAAAAATGATTTAATATCTAGATTTTTAATACTTACATTTTGATCAGTTGCATTAATAATTAGAAGTATTAATTGTTTATACAAATACACCAGATTGATTTAATAATGTATGCGACTTATACAAGTTTACTGGTATTTTCTGTGGTCGTTAAAGACGGATAAGCTCTGGGAAGTGGTGAGTGTTCTATTTTTAGTTACTGATTGGCCATCCAACTAACATTTTAACTTCATTCTGAGCCAATCAGATTTCATCTTGTTCAAGTCTTTTCCTGTCACATGTGCATGCTCCATGGTTTTCGCATGCTACATATAAAACTAACACTAACTTGGCTAATGTATTTCATATTGTTTTGTAGTGGCTTGTGATTAAAATCACCTTTTTGTTGGTAAAGTGACTAGTATATATACTCTCTTTCTTTCAGTTGCTGTTTAACAAATGGTTTATTGATAATTAAATATTTCTGTAAATAATACTTAATTTATACAATTAAAGGAATATTTTGGTATCATATTGCACCAGTTTCTTTAATAGGTTATCAATTATCAATTATCAAGTAGCAGACAATATTGAGGATAGATTTATTTTTATTAAAAAGAAAAATATTATATATGGTCAAACTGTCCACAGTTTACTCACATGGGTAAAATCATGTTTGCTAACTGCTGTTTTACAAACAGTACTAGATTGTGGTGTATTACAGTCCAATGAAATACAAAATCTAACAGCGATTATGCCAGGTCTTACCTCCCTAATTTGAGCACAACAGGGACATTAGTCTTTTCTGAGTGCAGGAAGGTAGTTTTAGTTCAGTACTGACATTAACAGCGGCTGTATACATATAGAGGTGTCAATATTCATAAATGAATTTCAAGTTACTTTAATCTAATAAACGTTTCTGTGGTTTTAAGGTGAAATATTTGAGGTCAGCATACATGTATATGTTAATTTGGGAGTGATTATTTTGTATGCTCATGTTTAATTAATGAAGAGAAAAAAACCATAATCATCTGTACTGTTACACAAATGTTTTTAAGTACAAACTTGTAGTGGGAGTACACAAGAGTGTATATGTCAGTCGCAGTGATAAAAAATGTAATTCATTTTGACCATTTATTTATTAGTGCTATTACAGAATTGATTTATATTCATTTTGAGGTGAGTAGAGGTGGGTGTAGGTGTGGTGAAAGTCACCATAATAATTATTATATGCGTAATGAGTCTGCTGTAATGTTTTCTCTTTGCACACTTGGTTTAAATGAAATTGTATGGGTATACAGATCTTACAGGATTCGAAATAGTAACTAAAATCTCTTTATTCTTTTTTTTAATAGCAGGCCAAAAGAAATAGTAATAATAAGAAAACATTATGGCCTAGCTACTGGAAATACGATAGTATGGTGTTAAAAATTAGGACCTCTGAGATGTGTTCTTCAGCATTAATGGAATTAAACTATAAATAGCAGATGGTTGTTGCAGGTCGAAATAAATGGGCTGCTGTTTTTTTATTACTTTTTTGGCAGACTGCAATTTCGAGCCCTGTTTGACTTTGAATCTTAATACCTATGTAGTTTGTGTGTAGTAAAATATGGACAGATTGTTGAAACATTAGTTGTGTAGTAAAACCACTATCAGATTGTTGAAACATTGATTGTGTAGTAAAACCATCTAGGCAGATTGTTAAAACATTGGTTGTACATTAGTACCGATAATTTCAATCTCTCTGTGAGTGTAGCACTGTGTCCCATAACACAAGTTACAGAAACCCTACCAAACCCTCAAGAAACCAAAACCAAACACACAAAAAAGACAAACAAATCACATTCATTCCCCCACCACCACCACCCTCCACCCATGAAAAAAGAAGAAAAAAAAGAAAAAAAGGTAACTGAAAGCTGTTTTCACTGCCAACAGTGTATTTAGGAGGGCAAGCACTTACAGGTGCTTTATATAAACTACTGAAGTAATTCAAGCAGTCATGGCAGCTGATATCCAAGGGGCGGGATTTAGTTTACGGATCCATTCAACTGGTTGGGTGGTTTCTTGTTACAACCAGTGCACCACAACTGGTAAGAAATGCCATGGTATGTGCTATCCTGTCTGTAGGAAAGTGCATATAAAAGATCTCTTACTGCTAATGGAAAAATATAGCAGGTTTCCTCTGATGACGACGTGTCTGAATTACCATATGTTTGACATCCAATAGCTGATGATTAATTCATCAATGTGCTCTAGTGGTGTTATTAAACAAAGCAAACTTTAACTGATATCGAACTTGTGTTCAGGAAGATAAATACTGGCAGGTGCTTAACATCGATTTAATGCACGTCACACATAATCGATGCAATTACCTGCAGCACCATGTTCAGTCAGGTGTTCAGGAGGGCAAACAAGTGCTGGCAATTGATTCAGTATTCAGTATACATCTTACATAATCATTCTAAGCATCTGCAAGTGTTTTCCTTCCTGAACACACTAAAGATACATGAAACTGGATATTCACTGAATGATTGCTGCAGTGTACGGTAGTTATTATTTATAATTATTTGTTTATTTTTTACAGAATCAAGTTTTTAAAATAAAATTATCTTACGTAAGACTGAATTCTTTATCTTCCTTTCCAGCTTTAGATTCAAACACAGTGTTCTGTGCACACACCTTAGTTTAATAAGCATTGGTCAGAAATCAGTTTACTGGTCTGATATCTCCCCAATAAGTTGAACAAACTCACTTTGTCTTCGAACTTGTACTGGGATGCAATCCAGGGTCCCCATGAGTACTTGAGTACTCGGGCATGGGCAGAGTCTAGCAAGACTTGAGTCCGTTCACAGGATTCTAGTACTCTTACAAGGGAGAGCACTCTCATTTAATACATGTTTTTGAATACCATATTGCCATATGTTTGCTGTCGGATATATTATAAGGCTATATAAGACATATAGGGGAAACTAAAGTTAAATGTGTGGAAAACAATACAGTGGCATGTCTGGTACTAGGTCAGTGTCGAGTTTGATTCTCGAGTACTCCAGTCCAATATTTTGGACTAGTGGAGGCCCTAATGCAACCAACAACCTACCAGCTTTAAAGATGATGGCTAATTTAATTACCACTGCCTAACATAAGTCAGCTGAGTCTAAAAATACTATTAAGTAGTCTAAATGTAGCATGGCCAATATAAGCTGTGACAGGAATGTCAGTACTAAGTGGCAGGAATTGATCTTTTACCACCTTTTTAATACATTGTTATTGGGTATAGAATTACAAACAATAAATGCTTCTTGACCAAATGGTGATATATTTTACAATAAAATTTGTGTTGAGTTGACAACCCTTTTGTACATCTGTGTTTAAGCTTGTTCCTAATTCGTTAATATTATCTTATTGTATTGTCAATGTGTAGTGTTAATATTTAAGATAAATCAGTCTTTGACTTTGGTATCAACGTGATTATGTGACATACACTACATGACACTAGTCGTCTATATGTTATTTCTATTTTTAATGACATCATTAAATAATGACTGCATATGCGACCTACTTACAAGAAGGCAAAAAAACCATATTACACAGTTGTGTGATATATGTGGTACCAGCTACCACAGAGAATGTGTCAGCTTGTATAAACCCTGTTTTGTGTGTTCAAGGATTTAATTGACACCTTTTCTCAAACTACCCAGTATGTTTGTTTTTGTTTTGGATTTTTATCCCAATTTTTTAAATACCCCAAAATTCCATTTTTAAAATAATTAAATTCTTCTTCTTCTTATTATTATTATGTATTTATTTATATTTTGTAATAATTATAATAGAAACATGGGTTTGGTGGGGCGGATGATTTGATTTACAGATTACTTAAAAAGTCTGTTATTAATTACCGTAGTGTTTCATTTCTTTGAATAACCTTGATGAATGAGTTTACCCGGTACAATATCTATAATGCTTTTAAAAAACCAGGAAGAAAACTAAATAGGATACAGACCTTTTCAGATAACAAAATAACAAATTCTGTTTATAAATTATGTTAAATATAGCACTTAATATACACATGTTCATTTTGTATTACCTACCTGTTGTGGATTATTTTACTTGTAATAAAGTTATGATAACTTATGATTTAAGTACTATACATTCATCTTCTATAACCTACCCACTGTGGACTGTGAACATACAATAGAGTTATGATAACTTGCGATAATATGCGTTCTTATTCCATTATATAACTGCTGTGGACTATTCACATAATAATAAAGTTATAATAACTTGTGATAAGAAGCGTTCATCTTTGATACTTAACAGGTCTGCATTATTTTACATAATATGAATTAAAGTAATAACCTATCCTGTTCCACCTCATAATTATAACAGTGTTTTAATTATTAAAATTATTAATAAAAATCATCCTTAGTTTGTTAATTAATGTCCCTAAACAACCAACCACTGCGTGCATGTGACGTTTATTAATTTTTGAATATGCAGTGAGTTCAGTATTTTGTTATTTTAATCTACATGTAGTATGCAATTTATTGCTTGGTTCAGTTTTTTTTATTTGATAAAAGTACATAATATGTAATGTTGTGCTTAATTTCAGAAGAATCAAGTATAAGTATTGTAGACTGTATATTACGATGTAGGTTTTAATTACTGTAACATTTATAAAATTATGTAGAATTTGAACCAGTATGATATAATTCAAACATCAAGCGCTTAATGCTTGGCACACACCTACTGATTAACGCCAACTTGACAGTCATGTCGGGGTAAATCGGTAGTTGTGTGCAGGTTAAAAATGTAACATTCGCATATAATCTCCAGTTTTGCCTCGATTTGACAGTCGCGTCAGCTAGTGTGTGCGATATCTCAGAGTTGTTATTTTTACTTGTGGCTTATAACAATTAATTTCTTACTATTCTCAAGTATTTCACTAAATATGTTATATAATAAATTAATTTGATAAACTAAATAAATATTTTTAATATTAATAACAAAATATGCTGCATACACAACATAAATGGATAACAAAACAGTTTTAAATTTGAAGCTTTTTTGTTAGTCTTTATAACAAATTGTAATAGGTATACAGACTGTTTATTAAAATGTTTTAATATACCTGGTAAGTTAAGCACAAAAACTGTTTATTTATTCTTTACTTAAATATCAATTTTTCAAAACCAAATAATTAAAAATATATATACATATATATTATTATTTATTTATTTTACTACATGTATAATCAACAACAAATTTATGCTTATAAAAAGTACTGTACCACAATATAATGTAATGTTTTTCTTTTTAACTGAAATCAGTAATAATTAAGGATCTTCTTCTTCTTATTTATTTTATAGCTATATATAGACAGCTTAATACTTTGTCCTGGCCTCCACAAAGATATATTTCACCAGTAACTATATTTTATATCTACCGATATGTGGGTGTAAAAGTATAAATGTTTTTGAAATAACAAAATAATGTTTATGTCCATTTTTTAAAAAGAAATTAAACAGTATTACTTTCAACAGTAAAATTGTATAGTAATCCTCCTGAAAAGGAATTTTTTATTTTATTTGTTGTTTAGTTAAGTAAGGGAGATAAAACTAAAGTATGGACAAATTAACAAAACAAATCAAATATAGAGTTATCTCCATTAACCAATCATCTGGACTGAGTAAATAATTAAAGATGCAGACCCAAGTTTTAACCCTTGAAAGTGGCGACACTAGGTTTACTCCCTCAATATCTGTGTGGTCTTTAACCATATGACTGATGCCACATAACAGTAAATAATGTGTTGAGTGCATCATTAAATAAAACATTTACTTCCGTATCCTCTCCATAACTGTTACATGTACTTCCCACAAAAGAAAACGTTTTACTCCAGTTAAGAATACTATACATGTAGCTGTTTTATTTATTTCTTGACAGAAGCAAATTGCTTATAAAACTAATACAAAACTTTTATTATTTTTTCCTGCATTACTTATGAAAAATATACTTTTGTGGAGAGTAGGATAGAGTATAGATAGTAGACTCTTTTTTTTTTTTCCTTCTTTTTTTTTGTTGCTTTAGTGTATTCATTTTTTTTCTCATTATTGAAATATAAGCTTTTTTGTTTTATTCTTTCTTAATAAGTTTTGCATTTTATTCTTTTTCCAATATATGTAGAATTAATACAAAATCGTTTTTTTTAATATCTGACATATTATTTCAAGAAATTTATTTACTTTGTCCTCTCCAGTTAATGAAGATCAGTTGTATACATGTGTGTGTTAATTACTAGATTGTTCCTGTGTATCATGGTAAACATTTTTGCACAATGTACTAGCACAGAACTATTGTTGTTTCAAACATGTCTGTATATATGTGTGTATGTATATGTTGCAGTCAGTCTGTCAAAGGAGTGAAATGTAGTAGTCATTTAGCCAACGGGGAGGGACGTAGCCCAGAGGTAAAGCATTCGCTTGATGCGTGGTCGGTCTGAGATCAATCCCCGTCAATGGGCTATTTCTCGCTCCAACCAGTGCACCACGACTGGTACATCAAAGGCTGTGATATGTACTACCATATATGTGGGATGGTGCATATGAAACATCCTTTGCTGCAAATCGAAAAGATTAGCCCATGAAGTGGTGACAGCGGGTTTTCTGTCAATATCTGTGTAGTCCTTGTGTGTGCATCGTTAAATAAAACATTTCCTTAGTCATTTGGCCAAATGGTTAATGATACTCGAG
>JAECMU010059341.1:2196-15238 GCA_016106625.1 Dracogyra subfuscus
CCCCAACAAAAAAACCTCTTCAATATTAACAAGTTACACATGTTTACAAACTATATGCTCACACCAGTCTACCTCAGTCTAATAGGTGCCGCTTCATAGCTGTCTGCCATGGAAAAAAAAGAAAAGTGAAACAGCAGACTACTTGCGAGGATATATAGTCTGTCAAAAAAAGAAACGCATAGGCGAAATATTCATGAAATTCTCTCTTTATTAGAAAGTGGCATAATTTCGTTATTTATGATCGCATTACAGTAAAATTTGACATGAATATGTGACACTGTTCTTGCTATAGACTGACGAC
Organism: Dracogyra subfuscus; assembly: GCA_016106625.1. Classification (NCBI taxonomy): domain Eukaryota; kingdom Metazoa; phylum Mollusca; class Gastropoda; order Neomphalida; family Peltospiridae; genus Dracogyra; species Dracogyra subfuscus. The sequence continues at coordinate 2,498 of JAECMU010059341.1, forward strand.
ACCAAACAGCGTCGCACGAGGGCGCTGAAATCAGTACCTTGTGTGGCCACCAGAAGCAGCAATCACCGCGCGACATCTCCTTGGCATAAACTGAATGAGTCTCTGAATCCGGGCACGTAGAATCCTCGCCCATTCTTCCTGCAGTGCATGTGACAGTTGCAGAAGCGTCTGAGGCTCCGGGTCGCGCTAGCGTAAAAGTCTGTCCAGTTCGTCCCATATATGTTCAGTGGGGTTGAGATCTGGCGATCTTGATGGCCATGGCAGCACATCAATGTTCTCATTCTGTAGGATTGTTACACGTGCCGTATGCGGCCTGACATTGTCCTGCTGAAAGAGTTCTCTCTGTCAATCCAAAAGTGGAAGCATGTGATGACGAAGAATTTCATCCCGGTACGAACACATGTTCACTTCTGCCGGTGTATGAGATGGCTCCCCACATCATGACACTCCCTCCACCGAATCTGTAAATTTGGGCGACGCAGTTATTGGCAAAACGTTCAATGCGTTGTCTATAAACACGTTGTCATCGCTATTGAAGAAAACGTGACTCGTCGCTGAACCATACGCGCTTTCCCAGTTTCCCAAGTTTAGGTCATGGGTTGGTACCACCTTGGGGGAGTAAACGCCATTATGATTTTTAGAAAGTACTAGGTCTATAGTTTCAAAAAATCTTTGAAGCCAAAGCTGGACCCACAGCTAAATTGTAGTAATCGGCCTTTGAATGTGGGTGTGCACGTTGAAAATTGAGGACAAAATTTTGGGGTAGAGCAAATAATAAGGAGGAATAATTAAACAAATGACCACTCATATTGTTGCTTATCAAATATTTTATTAAGTACAATAGGCTTTATGCAAATTTGGTCATTATCAAGGTCACCAGAGGTCAAAAGGTCATGGTTTTTTGCAGATGCCTAAAATCTGGATGCCCACTCAAGAAATCACCATAGGAACCAAACCAATTAGAAGTTCTTCAAGAAAAATTAGTCTTATTATAGCTTAAGGAGTTCGAAACCCATTTAAAAAAAAAAAATACTGAGATTATAACTATCAACTGAGTCAGGACAAGGAATTATTTCAGACTATCTTTCAAAAGCATGACATTTCTCCTATTGGGGGGCGGGGGGGAATGGAATAACTATAAATATATAGAATTATAATCCAAATGACCATTCATTTTACTGCTTACCATGGGCTCTATGGCATAAAACATGTTTTATGCAAATTAGGTAATTATCAAGGTCACCAGAGGTCAAAAGGTTATGATTTTTGCGAGTGCCTAAAATCTGTATGCCCACTCAAAAAATAACCATAGCAACCAAACCAATTGGAATTTCTTCAAGCAAAATGAGTCTTATAGTCAAAACGTCAAAATGTCTTTCTTTGATTTCTCAAATTACCTTGAAATGTGTTTTTGACCAAGATAAAAGATAAACGTTTAAGACAATACCTCACCTGTTTCTTGAATTGTTGTTACTTGCTCAAGACTTAAGCCACCAAATCACATCATATTACCAAAGGCGGTAATGACACTCACTGGAAATGTTGAGTTAATACGGATTCTAAACCGCCATGGACATGGAATGTCCTTGAGACAGGTCTTGCTCTTCAAAAGTTAGAAACTCATAAAACTGACGGTATTGCTTTGCCAGAGGACATTAAACCGAATATCATGACTCGAAGAAACACTAAGCGATGGAAACACTTCACACAGAATGAATGGAATCGTGGAACAGCCAAAGGCATTCTGACCGGACCCCATGTCAAAGGATATCCCAATGCGTAGTCTACAGGAGTCTGGTAAGAAGCCAAGGGCAATTGGGTTAGTCCAACCACTCCTGTCGATCTACAATGCTGGTGAGCGTGTTGGTCCACCTTCCAGAAGCTATGTTAAAGTGGGACGTCTACGTTTCTCTGGGTTCTTGCACGAATCCATAGTGCCCAAACGCAAACTGTGAGCAGCTGGACTGGTTTCAATATTAGACGATATACATGTTACAACAGATGTTGATCAAACACTTTATGCAAAGGAAACAGAGATCATTTGGAAGCATAATGAAAAGTTTGCAAATGTCATCCCCAGGTTAGGTGTTTTCCACACAATATGTAACTTGCTAGGTGTAATAGGAAAGAGGTTTAACGATGCCGGGTTGAAATATGTGTGTATTGAGTCCGGGGTGATAACTGCAGGCTCTGTAAGTGGGGTGCTTGATGGTAAGAAATACAACCGAGCAGTTAGACTGCATAAGCTTCTCTATTAAGCTTTGCTTCGGCATGCATGGAAGGGTTTCCTAGTAACCAAAGGTTCAAATGCAGAGACTGAAATAACTGATTTGATTGGTGAATTTTAAAGCAATGTATGTTAGAAGACTTTTACAGAGACACTTGAAAACCCCTCGTTCGTATCTCTAGCCGAACCGTTCCATTTGCATCTAGACCATCTACGCAGTGATGCAGGGAACCTTGCTGCATTTTGGATGTCATACTTGGATCTGGCTAAACTATTTGCGTAGTTCTAAAGAGGGCATTGGGCAATGCATCTGCAAGAAGTTCAAGACATGATACCTTGGGTATTTGCATATGACAATACCAATTATGCAAGATATCTATCCCACTACAATGCTGAAATGACCCACCTAAAAACCGAGCGTCCTGAAGTTCATGAGTTTCTTGAACATGGTGGATTTTCTGTTCAATTTGCTTCAAGAAATCCATTTGGTAGGATCCCTGTAGGCCAGACAATCGAGGAAACTGTTAATAAAAACACACAGACTCCTGGTGGCACAAAGGGGTTTAGCCTTAAGCCTGGTGCAATCAGTAGATACTACATTACTGTAGAGTATCGCAGTTTCTTCCTACATGCTCAGGAATGCCACTGGGACCAGTAACTCCTCGAACTTCAATCACCCATAATTAAGCAAATCTAGAATTAAGAAAGATGAAGAGGACGTAGTGTCCTTGATCGGCATGCTGGAGAATAACTGGATCAATCCCTTCAGCACTGAAAGCTCAGACCTCCTTAGCATTTCAACTGGGATGGCTGCAGCAGACAACATAACAAAAGACTCTGGAGAAAAAGCCTCCAAGGAATTCAGGGAAGACAGACTTGAATGTGAACCTCCAAAAACTAATTTGTTTGCACCCCTGAAGAAGCAAACACTTAAAACCTTCAGCGATATGACTGTCAAGAAGAAACACAAGGCTGCGGGATGACAGATTATCCTGAAAGCTGACCGTGATCATTTTTGCACAGACTATACATCTGAGTATTGAAGGACGTTTTGGCACATCGATTAGGGCCGATCCCATGGGCAATTGCAACACCAAGGGGAAAGACAAAACAATCTTCATTGATGGATAGTTTCAAAAAGGATTTACAGCCTAGAGTCAATTGACAGAAATTCAGAATGGTGTTGAGGGAAGGTTCAGTCTCGAGACGTGTTGATGTCGTGTTTGACGTATATCGTGAGTAATCGATAAAAGACGCAGTGCACGTTAATCGGGGGACTTCCAGCGCGACTACATTCAAAGCTATTGCCAAAGGACATAGGATAAAATAGTGGAGGAAGTTCCTTCGGACGTTAGAAAACAAAAACAGACTTATTGAATTTCTTGCAAATGATTGGAGCAGCGCTGATCACTGGGAGAAACTAGCAAATAAAGAAGTGTTTGTTACAGTAGGAGAAAAGTGTCAGAAACCGACAGTGAACTCTGTCAGTAATCTTGAATCCCTCGGGTCTGATCAGGAAGAATCGGACACAAGGATGCTATTGCATGCCGCACATTGTGCAAAATATGTTTTTTCTCCAGTTTTGATCGTATCTGAGGACACAGATGTGTTCGTTTTATGCGTAGCATTCTCCTCCAAAATACCCTGCCCAATTTATATCAAAAGTGGCACAAAAACCCGCATCCAATACACTGACATACGGAGGAAAGTTGCAAACATACTTTGTCATGATATATGTGATGCACCTCTTGGACTTCACGCCTTCACAGGGTGAGACACAAGGAGTTCATTTGCTGGCAAAGGCAAGCTTTCCACTTTAAAACTAGTCTGCAAAAGTGAGGAACATCAAGAAACGTTGAAACGCCTTGGTTCCAATTGGGATTTGTCTATTGACCTCTTCAACAATCTAGAGGCCCTTACTTGCAAAATATACTAATCAGGCTCTAAAACAAAAAGAATCATTGAACTATGTTTGAATCTGTTCTGTGCCCGGAAAGGTGAGGCATAATCATGGCAGCTCCCCCCATGTTCAAAGTTCAAAATAATCTGAAGTGTACATATATGTGCAAACGGATAGCTTGTTCCAATCAGAAATACACTGAGGATGACTTTGTGACTTTAAACGATATAGACGATGGTGACAACGGCGATGATGACGACAAAGATGCCAGCGAAAGTGACTGATCTTCAGTTTCAGGTATTACCTTCTTAGTAACAAGTTGGCCGCCTTTGCCTAGATTCACAATTGCACCGTTTTCATCTTCAATCTTTATATTCTTTTGAAAGCTGTGAACCGTTTACCACTGATATGCACTGTTTTCCATGGTTTGGGGTTAAAATTTTGTGGAACTTTTTGACTAAAAAACTCTGTTTAGCTAGGTATCTCTGGAATAACCCGTTTACTAGTAATTTTTATGATCTATGGTATATATAGGCCAGGTTTACATGGCTCAATGGGCAGATTTACGTCAATCTCTTAAAATTTTGACATTTTGACCTCTGATGACCTTGATAATGACCTAATTTGCATAAAACACACTCCATGTGACAGAACTCTTGATAACCAGCAAAATGAGTGGTCATTTGGTTTATTATTCCATATACTTTGAATTATTGCATTTTTAATTTCCCCTACTCCAAATCGGAGACATTTTCGTCTTTTTAAAAATATGTCTGGAATTATTCCATGTCCTGCCTCAGTTGATAATTATAAACTCATTATGTTTTGAACTCCTTCAGCTATAATAAGACTCATTTTGCTTGAAGAAATTCCAATTGGTTTGGTTCCTATTACGATTTCTTGAGTGGGCATCTAAATTGTAGACACCAACAAAAAATCATGACCTTTTGACATCTGGTGACCTTGATAATGACCAAATTAGCATAAAACCTATCTTTCTTAATAAAACATTTAATAAGCAGCACTATGACTGGTCTTTTGTTTAATTATTCCTCCTACTTTTGGAGTAATTGCATTTTTGATTTGCCCTACCCTAAAAGTTGGTCCTCAATTTTCGATATGCATACCCACATTCAAAGGCCGATTACTACAATTTAGCTGTGGATCCAGCTTTGGCTTCAAAGATGTTATGGAACTATAGACCTAGTACTTTCAGAAAATCATAATGACGTTTACTCCCCCCAGGTGGTACCAATATCTGGGCTAGCTCATGACCTAGTTCCACCCCTGCACATTTGTGCACCAGAGAACACGTAAATGTCGATGTTGACGGCGCAGGACGGGGCAAACATTTGGTCTCTTAGCCCGTAAACCAGCTTCTCGAAGTTTGTTCCGAATGATTTGTGCAGACACCCTTCTAAAACCAGGTATGGTCCAGCAGTGTTCGTTACTATGGCAGTTCGATGACGGAAGTGCAGAAACCTTGTAGAAAGATGTAGTAATCTTGTTCTGCGGTTGTTATGGATGTCTGCCACTTCTGAGCCGGTCTCAAGCTGATTGAAACTACTGGTACCTATCTCAGAAACGTGAAATGGTGCTCTGATGGAAGTTCATGTGGCGTGTTACTGCTGACTGCGATTCACCTAACTGGAGGCGGCTTGTTGCAATGTTTTTATTCATCAGGCGTAGTCTTGACATCTTGTAACTCATCTACGTCGAAATAGAAATGAGGCATCATTGCGAACATTGCAGCTTTAAATACCCATCACTACCCCAATCCTTTCCCTGAGTTTCACATGCATTCGCCAAAATCTTACCATTTCACGCCGATTTCCTGCAATTGTCGCACAACGTGCCACAGCGTGCGTTAAATTTGTTTTAAGGTGCATTTAAGCATGCTGTCCCATTCCAGGAACATTAACAAACATTGTCATTCAGCAACATTGTTAAAAAAAACCCCGACATTTAAAAAATCAAATACTTTTCTTCTTTCCCTATCACCTAAAATAAAGTTTGTTTTATTTAACGACGCCACAAGAACACATTGATTTTTTGTTTATCTTATCGGATTTTGGACGTCAAACATATGGTCATTCTGAAACTGTTTTTAAGAGGAATTCCACAGGCAGGATAGCACAAAACATGGCCTTTGTTGAACCAGTTATGGATCACTGGTCGGTGCAAGTGGTTTACACCTATCCATTGAGCCTTGCGGAGCACTCACTCAGTAGGTGTCTGGATTACAAATCCAATGCATTGACTGGGATCCGAATCCAGTACCTACCAGCATGTAGACCGATGGCCTAACCACGACACCACCGAAGCCGGTACTTATGCGTTTATTTTTTTTGACAGAGTATATTTCCAAATGGATACTAGTAGATAGATAACTACTTTAACGAGCTCATATACCACTAGGGTTTCTAACACGCCCATCCAGAATCGGTAAGATAAGATCGGTGGCCTGACTCGGTATGGGGGGAAAGAAAAAAAGGTCAAAATTAAAAATATTTGACTGCTCGGCTGAAAATTGATATAAGAGTTAAAAAATAAATACGAGAAAGAAGAGAGGATCCGACTATTTAATAATATTAGAAAAAGAAAGCAATTTCAACATAAAATTTTGAACGCAGATCTAAAAGTCCGATCTGTATGTCCAGGTGAGTGACCTCGTTAAGGCAGTTTGGGTGCACAGCTTATAGGGACGAGATGGGTTGCATTTCCGTCAATAAAACCCCTAGACGTTGAAGGTGTAGTGCTGTGCAGAAATACAGATCTTTAGTGTATAATCCAATTGCCATGGGTTGGTATAGTGGTGCGGACGGGCCCCACTCCAGAGAATACGAGATGGTATTAGTATAAAGCAAAGTAAAGTATAGAAAAGAGTAATAGGGGCCGACCGCACATCCTGTTTTTTCTTAGAGTGGGGCGGTCAATCTTCCAGTTCTGCTAGGACAGGCTCGGACATGTAGAGACTAAACGCGAACAACCGAGGCGTTCTGCAGAATGGCCATCATACGAGTCACGGAAAAAAACAAAGAGTCGACATAGTCAGCCGAAGAAATGACGTGGAGACAAGGAATCTCGCTAAAAAGAATCCAACCTGGTGGTGCAGGCTGTCGAACCGAGATGCGTTCCAGCGTTCAATCAGTTACAATGGCCGCATACATCCCAGTAGAAAACTGCTGACAAAAACAACGAGATGAAGTATCCCCAAGTCGAGAACACGAAAGCAAGTGCAGTGTGCACAAGCGAAACAAACAGGTCTTACCGCGTCGAGCTCTAGACTGGGAATGTTCCAAATGGAAAAATAACTGTGATCTGTCGCCATATACTGTACACCCACCAGTCACTTTTCCAACAGGTTTACTGGCAATATCCCCCTTACTTTAGGACATTGGTTACATCTAAAATACATGAGAAAAATAAACATACTTGAGCTAAGCAGTAAAGTATCGTCAACAGCTGAAATTTCCTTTTCGAATTTAGTTTCTTTGGTACAATTACAATCTATCTGTCTGCCTGACCGTATGCCTCCCTGCCTGACTATATGCCTGCCTGCCTGTATGCCTGGCTGGCTGTCTGGCTGACTGTCTGCCTGTCTGGCTGTGTCATATGTATATGATAGGGCAATAAACTATTAAAATAATAATAATAAAAATAAATGAGTAAAAAAACTTTAAAGTAACACGAAGGTGACGAAACGGCGATAGGACTAATAATAATAATAATAATAATAATAAGTCGGAATTGTTTGTTTGGTAATTTATTTATGTAGTGAATAAAGATAAATCCAAACAAGCAAATATTAATATAACCTTGCTAACACTACTTTCAAAACTTAAGTAGGCAACATGATTTCAAAGTAATCGTGGATAATAATATTATGCATGTATGTGCTATCAACATTAATATTGGTAGTATTCAATATCCTTTAACAGCCCCATCCCTACAATAGCATCCACAGAATAGCGCTATCCATGACACAGTATCCTGATATATGTAGTTTGTTATCAAACATACCCTAAAACGCATCCAGGCATTCTTTGTTAAAACTTCCTATAAATCTTACAACACGTGTCTTTCAAACACCATTGATTCTCTTCAAAGTGACAGTCTCTAGTTTTTAAACACTACTACGTATTTTTCGCTATTATAACCGTTTTTGATAACCGAAATCAGATATTAGTGGGTTCTTTTTTTTTTCTCCCATATTAGTTATATTTTAATGGTTAGATTTTCTGTTTCTGTACATCCGAAGTGTTTCTGGTCATCCTGGTATTTTTATTTCCACGAAATCAATAGTGTTTTTGTATGTTTAGATAGTCAGTTAGCTCGGAGAAGTAACGGTTATGGAGACGGACCCTAGTCTATATTAATAAATATTTCCCCGTTTCAACGTCATAGACTATTGGGTTTTTTACTCTGTTATAACTTTATCCAAATGTGTTACATGTTCACGAATTAAAACTAGGGTCTGCGGCTTTAATTGTGGAGCATATAATCACATACAAAGTCATCCAGAGCATCCAGAACCTAAATTTTAAAATCTTATTCGGATACAACTAAATATATCTAGGATCAGTTCAAGTGTTCTCAAATGCCACAAACGTTTAAGTATAGGTTAAAGATATTCATGAAGACTCAAAATCGGCCAGATTCTGTCGCGTGTCAGACAGTTAAACCAAACCCTGTTTTGACGTTCGATGGCCATTTGAACAACCAAGGATACAGTTAAACCAACACCCTGTTTTGATGTTCTATAGCCATTTGGACAACCAAGAACACAGTGAAACCAAGACACTGTTTTGTTTTGACGTTATATGGCCATTTTGACAACCTACAATACAGTTAAACCAAGACCCGGTTTTGATGTTCTATGGCCATTTGGACAACCAAGAAAACAGTGAAACCAAGACACTGTTTTGTTTTGACGTTATATGGCCATTTGGACAACATAGAATACAGTTAAACCAACACCCTGTTTTTTTGTTCTATAGCCATTTGGACAACCAAGAACACAGTTAAACCAAGACCCGTCTTAACGTTATGTGGCCATTTGGACAACCAAGAACACAGTAACTGTTAAAACAAGACTCGGTCTTGACTTTCTATGGTTATTTGGACAACCAACAACACAGTTAAAACAAGACTCTGTCTTGACTTTCTATGGTTATTTGGACAGCCAAGAACACAGGTAAACCAAGACATAGTTTTGTCGTTCTATGGCCTTTGGACAGCCAAGAATACAATTACACCAAGACCCTGTTTTGACGTTCTATAGCCATTTGGGCAACCAAGAATGCAGTTAAACCAAGGCACTGTTTTGACGTTCTTTGGTCATTTGGACAATCAGCAAGAATACAGTTAAACCAAGACCCTGTTTTGACGTTCTGTGGCCATTTGTACAACCCAGAACTGTACACAGTTAAACAAAGCCCCTACTTTGACGTTCAATAGCCAATTTGACAAACCAGAACGCAATCAAACCAAGACCCTGTTTTGACGTGGCCATGTGGACAAACAATAACACAGTCAAATCAAGACCCTGTTTTGACGTTCTGTGGCCATTTGGATAACCAAGAACATAGTTAAACCAAGTACCTGATTTGACATTTTAACCAATAATATAGTTAAAGCAAGACCCTTTATTGTTGTTCTATAGCCATTTGGACAACCATGAACACAGTTAAACCAAGACCCGTTTTAACGTTCTATGGCAATTTGGACAGCTAAGAACACAGTTAAAACAAGACCCTGTCTTGATGTTCTATGGTTATTTGGACAGCCAAGAATACACTTAAACCAAGACCCTGTTTTGACGTTCTATAACCATTTGGGCAACCAAGAATGCAGTTAAACCAAGACACTGTTTTGACGTTCTATAGCCATTTGGACAACCAAGAATGTAGTTAAACCAAGGCACTGTTTTGAAGTTCTATGGCCATTTGGACAACCAAGAATACAATTAAACCAAGGTACTGTGTTGACGTTCTATAGCCATTTGGACAATCAGCAAGAATACAGGTAAACCAAGACACTGTTTTGTCGTTCTATGGCCATTTGGACAACCAAGAACACACTTAAAACAAGACCCTGTCTTGACTTTCTATGGTTATTTGGACAACCAAGAATACAATTAAACCAAGGCACTGTTTTGACGTTATGTGGCCATTTGGACAACACAAACCTGTACACAGTTAAAGAAAGACCCTGTTTTGACGTTCTATAGCCAATTTGACAAACCAGAACGCAATCAAACCAAGAACCTGTTTTGACGTTACATGACCATGTGGACAACCAATAACACAGTCAAATCAAGACCCTATTTTGACGTTCTGTGGCCATTTGAACAACCAAGAACATCGTTAAACAAAGAGCCTGTTTTGACGTTCTGTTGCCATTTGGACAACCAAGAATATAGTTAAAGGAAGACCCTTTATTGTTGTTCTATAGCCATTTGGACAACCATGAACACAGTTAAATCAAGACCCGTCATAACGTTATGTGGCCATTTGGACAACCAAGAACACAGTTAAAACAAGACACTGTTTTGTCGTTCTATGGCCATTTGGGCAACCAATAATACAATTAAACCAAGGCACTGTTTTGATGTTCTGTGGTCATTTGGACATGCAGCAAGAACACAAGTAAACCAATACCTTGTTTTGACGTTCTGTGGCCATTTGTACAACACACAACTGTACACAGTTAAACAAAGACCCTACTTTGACGTTCTATGGCCAATTTAACAAAACAGAACGCAGTCAAACCAAGACCCAGTTTTGACGTTACGTGACCATGTGGACAACCAATAACACTGTCAAATCAAGACCCTGTTTTGACGTTCTGTGGTCATTTGGATAACAAAGAACACAGTTAAACCAAGAACCTGTTTTAACGTTATGTGACTATTTGGACAACCAAAAACATAATTAAACAAAGACTCTGTTTTGACGTTCCGTGGCCATTTGGACAACCAAAAACATAATTAAACCAAGACTCTGTTTTGACGTTCAGTGACCATTTAGACAACCAATAACACAATATAACCAAGACCCTGTTTTGACGTTCTGAGGCCATTTGGACAAACAAGAACACACGGTTTCGAAAAATAAATTAGTTGTTACTGTTATATTAAAAAGAAAACAAATAAAATAAACCAAAAATAGTCATTACACTGTTTATTTCATGATTTCGAAAGATATTATTTATTAAACATATAACGAAAAACAAACCCACAAAATCGTGGTGTTACAACGTATAGGTCTGTTAGGTTCTATTAAAACGATCACGAAAGTAAAACCACAAATCATCTTGTTACATTATTACAAATAACGAAGTCGTAAATTACACTGTAAACAATTTGTGTTTCAAAAGTTGACGCAGTATATTTTGTATGTTATATACGACCATCTGTCCATAGGACAGTGTTTTATAGGAAATGGGTTGGTTTATGCATACATACTGTATGCAACAGCATACATACTGTATGCAACATAAAGTAAAACAAGCTGGAGAAACAAAGTACATACACAGCAGGAGCACACTACACATCCAAGGCAATCAACAACCCAAAGAATAAAACACAAAAGAATCTGCCTTATGCCCGGCGCAGACGAGCATTTTCTAACGCATGCGTCTGCGTTAAAAAACGCAGATTCAACACAGACGCATGCGTCTCGTGTGCGTCTACCAGCGATGCGTTCCTGCGACCCACTGACGATTTCTTTTATTAATTAATTTATTTATACTTTACTTTAGGAAAAATAACAAAGATTAAATGCAATTTATTCATACATTTTAAAACAATAAACTTTATTTAAAACATTATGTACAATATACTATTACGATATAAATCTTTCTTATTTCACAATTGTTTGTTTTAATTATTATTATTAGACATAGTACGATGAATGCAATAATTTATATTGTTTAATTTCACCTATTTAGAAATGTAATTAATTACACATGCCTAGTGTTTGTTTCAAAGATGAGCAGTTATTTCGAAAGGCATGTTACTGAATAGGCAGATGATTGGTCAGTATAAAAATATGAACGCAACACCGACGCAAGTAGGCGCACACGTGCGTTATTAGACGGATGCGGCAGGAGACGGATGCGTCTGTGCGTCTAAAATCAAACATGTTTAATATTTAAAAAATCAACGCAGCGCTAAAAAAACGCAACGCAGATGGGGTCGCACCCGATGCGTTTTTACTGCGTTCGTACGGATGCGTTTTTTAACGCAAGAAGCATGCGTTAAAAAACGCTCGTCTGCGCTGGGCATTAGAAATATTTTCTTTTATTTTGTCCTCAACGCCTAATTTCCTGGACATCAGGTTAGAACACTGCCACCCACACCTCCCCGTACGTATAATACGACCCTCGAAAATATTTAATTTTCTTGTTTGTTTTGGGTGTGTGTTTGTTTACCCAATATACAAAAAAGAATTGGGTACACGGTTTTTACCCATTTTTACTATGGAACGATTCAGCTCTTGACATCACGATAAATACCATTTCCCAAAACAGTTGAAGAATGAGTCCCTTACATGTAAATGAATTAGAATATTTGTTTACTATTTGTTAGAATTTTTGTTTGTTTTGTTGC
>JAECMU010059347.1:0-11892 GCA_016106625.1 Dracogyra subfuscus
TCCTTCAGCTGGGGGATTCTCTGGGGAAATGTCTCAAAGACGGGCGACTATGGATTTAGAAAAGGGGGAATAAAATACCGGTAACTCAAAACCAATACCGGTAACTCAAAAGTACTATTTAGATTATAGTAAGTCAATTTAATATTAAGGTCCATTTGGTTAGCGACCTCGCAGTTTGTCTTTAAAAAACCCCAATCATGTGTGTCATGTCATGTCATAGGGTATAAAGTGCACATTCAGAGCAAGCTGTTGTAGCGCACGCCTGTCATGGGCGCAAGTACATGCGTAACAAGCTCTTTCGTCCAAGACAGAAAGTTGGGGAGGGGGAAGGAGGGACCGCCTGCACTGGCAGGTGCAAGGGAGAACCAGCAGTCCGACCGGGATCAGTAGCAGAACGGGGGTGGGGGGTGGTGCTATCGAATTTTGAATGGAGCCGTTAATATGCAAAAGAGAAAAGGTGCGCAGTTTTGATTGAAGGAAATTTGGCGCGAATTTTGAACGGTCAGTCTAAACTGTAAAGGGTAGACGAGCTAGTATAAGTTTTAGCTTTTAGTATATCGAGAGTAGCTCGTTAATTAGACCTAATGTGTTACATGTCATGTCATAGGGTTTAACGTGCACATTCAGAACAAGGTGTTGTAGCGCATGCCTGTCATGGGCGCAAGGGCTTGCGAAGCAAGCTCTTTCGTTCAAGACAGAAGGTTGGGGGGTGGGGGGATGTAGGGGACCGCCTGCACTGGCAGATGCAAGGGAGCACCATCAGTCCGTTCAAGATCGGGAGTAGGCGGGGTTGGCTTGCATGCTCTTTTCGTGTGGTGTTTATGCATGTTGCGGGTTTGAAAAAAGTATTTTTTGTTTCCTTTTTGTTGCTGCTGCTACTGTTACCGCTGTTGCTGCTACTACTGTTGCTGCCGCAGCTTCTAATGTTGCTACCGCTATTGTTGCTTTAATTGTGTTGTTGTTGTTGTTGTTGTTGTTATTGTCGTTGTTGTTATTGTTGTTGTTGTTCCTGTCCATGACGCTTTCCTTTTTTCATTAACTGTCACCAGACACCGTCTGTCTGGACACGACATGCACGTCATCTCTGCCTCCAATGTCCAGTGACGCCAACTTCGCCAGCGTCTTGAAACCAGTGAGTCGCGTGAAGGACGTCAGCGCTCGACTGACGGCAGCGCTGGGAGCCCAGATGAAGCCGCGTGCCGTGACGTTCATCACGGCCGCGTCGTCCAACCACTTCCTGGAGTCACAGGCGCTCATCAAGAACCTCCACCGCAAAGTGTTCCCGAGTCTCGATAACTTCACCTTCTACTACTACGACCTGGGTCTCGACCCCCAGCAGAGGCATCAGGTACTGGTATATTTCATTTCATCTCAACTTTATTTTCTTGCTTATTTCCAATTAATGTTCAAGCACGCTGTCCTGGGCACACTCGTCAGTCTATGACAGTGGGTTAGGTATTGGTTGTTGAGAGAGAGAGAGAGAGAGAGAGAGAGAGAGAGAGAGAGAGAGAGAGAGAGAGAGAGAGAGAGAGAGAGAGAGATCAATGCCCTTAATACCTTTGCCATGAATGTTGTGTATGATGACACGAGTAGCTCAAACCTTTCATAAACCTAGGATAAAAGTGGCACCAAGATAATAAAAAAGACAATGTGAAGCTCCCAACAGCCTTCATCTAGCTCTGCCTTTCCTTTTCCACATACCCCTGTTCTGTTGGTCCTAGTTGGAGTTTGTACAGTGCAAAATTGTTAAATGCTGCATCGTTCGCTACACCTTCTGGGACTCCGATGAACACCCAGTACATAGACGGTAACAGATGTTGACAGTTCAGTTTTGTGAGATAGACTAGGTTTCAGTTATAACCTTTTGTACATCAATATAGCTGCCACACCATCCATATTAGACTTCAGGGTCAAAATTAGATGAGATTGTAAATACGACCAGTAAACGATTGTGAATGTCCTGTTTAGTGGACAAAGATATCTCATTTATTATTCTATCTCACATAATTCAAGAGGTACGGCATCTTCTCATTTTTAATATCATGAACAAAGATCATCTTGGACTTGAAGATCAAGATGGTCTTATATTGCAAAATTAATCGCAACAATAGATTGTGCATCCACGTTTTAGTATAAAATACTATTCTCTTAGGATTTAAGCCAAATATTTCAAAAGCTCTTGGCATTTTTTACTTCTCAATGTGGTGAACAACAGCCATCGTGGATTTCAATATCACGACGCCTTCAAATTACAAAAATACCCCACAAAAGATTAGGCATCCTTTATGTAATTTAAATAGATTCATGATTCTAGCTCATATATTAAGTGAGATATGGGTATTTTTAAATTTCAAATATGGCTGCTAGCAGCGATCATTAATTTGGCCCGCTGGTGGAGTTAGCCTGAACTTTCGCGAGGTACATGCGTAGACTTGAAATGTAACCTCAAACTTTGGTCCCCGAACGATGGTCACGGAGCAGCTAACTATGACTCCACCAATATATTATTGTGCTAAAGGCTGACGGCTGAAGCCAAACTTTTATCCTATCTTGATTTTTAGTTCTTGTATCCAATATCAGAGCGGGATCTAGGTCAGTAGGTAGATCACTCGCTTGAGATGCTTGCGTCGTAGGATCGAACCACCTCAGTGGACCTATTCTCTATTTGTTTATTTATATTACAACCAGTTCCTCACGACTTGTATATTAAAGGCCGTGGTATGTCTGTGGCAATCTGCTTGCTAATGGAATCTGTAGCAGGTTTCGTTTGATGAGTACAGGTTTTCTCTGATATTACGAGTCAAAATTAGCAAATGTCTGACACCCAATAGGCGAGGACTCTTTGGCTTTGAGTATATGGTTGTCATTTGCTGTATTTCCATACAAGTCATAACATCGGCCGCATTACGCCATAACTGCGTACATAGTAAACGGACTCAAAAGTTGTTCCCCTTATCTCTCATGCCCGAGAACATGAGTGCGCATAGTTGCACTTATAATACCAACTCTGAATATTGTACCCACTCACACCAACCCCAGGAGAAAGGAGAATTAATATATAGGTAAAATTAAGGCTTTTTTAACGACACCACTAGAGAACATTGATTTATTCATCATTGGCTATTAGATGTCAAACATTTGGTTATTTTGACATATAGGTTTTTTTTAGTAGTAGCAATAACTATTTTATATGCACCATCCGTCAGACAGGGTAGCACATACCACTACCTTTGATAAACCAGTCGTGGTGCACTGGCTGGAACGAGAAATTGCCCAATGGGCCCATCGACGAGGATCGATCCAAAACCAACCGCGTATCAAACGAGCTCTTTACCACTAGGCTACGACCCTCCCCCTAATATGTAGGTGACCCCCACCAGTCGCTGCAATCTGTCGACGCTAATGTATGACGATATGTATGAAAAAACTGTTCTCAAAGTATAGGTTAAAAATCGATATTAATGTTTTTATTTGGGATGTAGTTTGTTGTTTGTTTGTTGTTATTGCTTAGTTTTTGGTGTGTTTTTGGGGTTATGTGGTGTTTATTTTGCTAATATACCTATAATCACGGTTCATAGCATAAACTTTACAGTTGAATTATTTGTTTAACGTTTATTTTACTAGAATGGTATACATAACTGTAGATTCCATACAGTCGGGCCAGTGACTATGTTTGCGTAACTATATACCATAACCATATTTATAATGTAACTAGAATATTGACCTGATGTGGCTGTTTGTTGTTTTTTATTTGTGAAACACAGCTGGAGAAGTTTTGCAAGTGTGAAGTGAGATCGTATCCTTTCCACGTGTTGCCACGGAGATTTGGCTTTCTGCGAGGGTTCACCTGGAAAGTTATACTGATGCAGGTATCTTTGATCATTGCAGTGTAGCGCACCATGGCTTTAGAACCTGTATTTCTAGGTTCATAACCGTTACGCGCACAATTCACGTTTCTGAAATAAAGAAATGTTTTATTTAACGACGCACTCAATTACGTTCTGAGAGACATTCAGACGTTTTATAGGTCCTGACACCCGTAGTACTGCTCGAACGTGATGCGTGGATACATCTTATCATACACTTGTCAACAGGCTCTTTGTATCCCCCTCCTCATTTTATGTCTGGTTACCTCTCTCTCTCTCTCTCTCTCTCTCTCTCTCTCTCTCTCTCTCTCTCTCTCTCTCTCTCTCTCTCTTTATGTGTGTGTTTGTGTTTTGTGAGTTCTGTTTCTGTTTAATTCTCTCTCTCTCATCCTTCTCTACCCCAACACATTAAAATAACAATACATATACTAAAAGGCAAAAGTTATTATGACATGGATTGTTTGGAGTAATAAATTTTTATGAATGGATTTATGGATGCACACCAGAGAAAATGTGTATAAAACAGCTCGAAGAAATGCAACCAAGCAGTTGCTGCAGCGATTGCATGCTTTGTGCAAGAAACATGGAATATTCGGGAAAAATCCTGTCCAGTGTTTTCCATAAAAGGCCAGACAACATTTAGTCCCAAATTATTGCCACTCTGTGCGGCCTTCAGAAGTCCATAAATCGGAAAAACACCATTAGTGAACTATTTGATGCAATGTCGTGATGTCACGCATCAGTGAAAATGACAGATGGCGAGTCATAGGGATGTTTAAATCTGGGACCTCGCAGCGTGACGTGGCACGTTAATTCAACTTCCACAGAAACACCACATGGCATTTATGGCAACGATATCAACAACCAGGTCAGGGACCGTTCCCATAGAGCCCGACTACCCGTGGCTACCCCTCGTTAAGACAACACTGCAGGAATTTCGGTTGATCCTTCCTCAGATCTGGAATGGCATTCCCATGAACCTTCTCCAGCGTTTAGTGGCCTCAATAAGACGACAGTGCCAGGCCTGTATCAGTGCACAAGGTGGACACACTCACTGCCGACTGTGTGAACTTCGCTCTGGACCACCTCTAGTGATGTGTCTTATTTGCATTTGACAGGTGCGCCCTTTTCATGGACTATTGCTCGTTTCCATACCACAGGACATTTCTATTTCCATGGTATAACGTTTCATACACGGCAGTAAAAACTTATCATCAATTAGCTTTGTCTTGTGCGTATCACAATAACATTTGCCTTTTAATTATCTAATATCTAATGTCTTGTTCTATCACACAACCATCCAACATGTTACTCTGTGTATTCACATGTTGTGTTTTCCTAGGCACATCTACCGTTTACCGAGATCCTTGTATGGGTTGACTCGTCCATCAGGTTCCTGACCGGGAATCTCGAACCCTTGTTCAAAGAGGCCAGGTCTACAGGGTTGTTGCTGTCAAACGTTCGCTTTTCAGTTTCCGAACACACGTCAGAGAAAATGTTTTCGTATTTCGGTGATCGCGCTTGCGAGTATTCCATTTACAACGAGGTGGAAGCTGGGTTCCAGGTGATGCATAACGAACCATTCGTCAAGGACCTCGTTCTCAAGACATGGTGGGCATGCGCAGTAGACCCGGACTGTATGAGTTCCGAGTACCACGACAAACAGTTCCACTGCAGCCCAAAGGTGAGGAGATACAGCAAGTGTCACAGGTTCGATCAGTCGGCTCACACCTTGATTCTCGCCAAGCTGTTCAGAGAAAACATCGCCACGTTTTATGTCCAGAAGGGTAAATACCATGTTGTTAAGAGGAAACAAACAGAACACTACTTTGAAGAGCTGGAGAAGACAGGAAATAAATGACAAATATCGGAACGTATATCATATAATTTGATCTCCTTGTTGCTTATTCATCTGCTTTCTGGAAGTGGGAAGGAAGGAACTGTTTTATTAAACAACAAACTCAACACATTTTATTTACAGTTATATGCCGTCAGACATATTAAACCGTGGGCCCACTATAAGCCTCCCCCCCCCCGTCCCCCCAGGGATTTTTCAAGATGAGTATATCTTTGAAGCCTATACATAGACATATTCAAATCAGCTTGTCTGCAGGCAATCTGTTGATGGGTGTGCCTGTAGGGCACGTTTAAGTGTAGGCACCCTATTTATTTTTAACAGGGTATATTTCTCATCAAGGTGAATGTCCACATCACTTTCTAAAATATTTGAAAATAATTCTGGACTATATCACTGCTTTTACTTTAAAGCTGTGTCACTGGTGGATGTATTGCACCAAAAAATAATACATTTTTGACATCTAAGCATAGTGGGTCGATGAATTTGAAAAGTCCGGAGTATTAAAAACATAGTATATGCAAACAAACTGCATGGCAATGTTGAAGTTAACACGCAAACATATTTTGAACAGGTTTAAGACCAAATTATAAATGCTATTCGTGCTAAATTACATGTTCATAACAACAAACCACACAGCAATGCAATATATGTGGTATGGATATAGTACCTGGGGTATACTCACCAGAAAAAGTTACAGTTCCCGATATACGTAATTCTCTATGTACATGTGTATATATACATACCGTACCTAAAACATTCTGATCCTTTTATTATTGTATTGTATTTAATATCTGAAGGCAGCATTACTTAAACATGGTGCAGTACATGCCGTCTAAAACATTTACATGGATACTTTGAATATTTTTATCGATCCCCGTCAGCTAACCACTTGGGTTTTTCTCGACATAACCATATGTCCGACGCCGATATAACCGTAATTATAATGTGTTGAGTGCGTCGTTAAAAACAAACAATTAACAATTATTATTGAATATTTTTATATTACACACAAGTCTTACAAACATAAAACGTGAATTATCATACCATTCTAGGCAAATCTGCATTATATATACAAGTTATCTATCTCACAACAACTTACAATAGCTACTTGTTTGTTGTTTTTTGTAATATTTTAGAATTGCAGTTTTATTTATATTATGCTTAACTTATGTTTTGGTGTATATAATTGACATCTGTATAGAATATTGTCATCAGGCAAATATCTAGCACTATAAAAATCTAACTTTCATTCCCAATTCTCAATCATTTTATGTGACCCAAATATTATGTACTAGTATGTGAAGTTTGCAATTTTCTATTTCTACATCCTTCCTTTTATTCTATAAAGTAGATGTTAATAACAATTACAAAACAATAATATGAGGTATGCATAAATACATACTTCTCAAAATAAGTTACTAGTAGCAATGCCAGAGATGTACATGTATTAATTTTTATGTATACACATACTTAGGATTGCCTGAAGCTGTTATTAAACTAAATTGACCTGGCTTTTTTCTATAACATATTGAGGCTTCATTATTCAAATATGGATAAGTATATAGAGTTTATATACTATGTTCACAAATGTAAGAAGATGTCCCTCTGTTCTTAGTACCAGCCTTCTTCTTTCTTCTTCAGCGTTCGATTGGTTGTGTCAAATCCTTTGTCCTGTAAGGGTCGCAAAATGGATTGTTAGGCGTAGATCGTTTGCAGAGCCCCAAAGCTTGGCATCCATTGTAGTACTCAAAGGCCAGATATGTTGCCTCTCTCTGCTATAGAGCGGAGAGGACTACAGGAAGTGTTTTGGTGTTTTATCATCTTTCCCACAATCACAGAGAGCCGAGGGCTGAATACCAATTTGTTTTAAATGTCCTTTTAGTCCACAGTGACCTGTCCTCAGACGAAAGATTGTTGTTTGTTCGTGGCGAGACAGTTGGTGGAGAGAATCTTTATGTGGATTGTATCCTCCAATGGAAGCAAGGAAGGTGGATTTTTGCTTGTTGTGGATCAGAGTTCTGGTTTCTTTATATGATAGATGTGAAAGGGGCTGATCTTTTTTGCTTCCCTCCTTTGCCAGCTGATCAGCAATTTCATTGCCTGCTATGCCTGTATGTGCAGAGATCCACTGCAGAACAATCTTTGTTGATTGGGCCAGCTCATTTATGTTGTCCATTAGTCTCTTCTGCGTGTCATCAGGTTTTTCAGAGGTTAAGTACCAGCCAGTTAAAAGTACCTTTCCTCAGCATGTGTGTTAGAACATTTACAATTCATCTATCTCACAGTAGCTTATACTATTTTAAAAAACATACTTGTATTTAAATTGTGCTTAATTTATTTTTAGGTTTATATAATTGACATCAGATATAGTCATCAGGCATATCTAACACTTGACTTTCTTTACTATTTCAGTTTTATCATCTGACTCGAATATAATGTCTATTATGTTCACAATATCTGTAATTTCTTAATTTTCCTCTGGGCCTTTGCTCTTGTTCCTCCCTCATGTGAAAGGGGTTCTTCCAAGCCGCACTTGATCTAAGGAATCCCTACAAAGGTCTCAAGAGACTGGAAGACCGTTTAAATAAAAGAAAAGAAAACTCTGCCCTCAGCTTCTTGGCAAGAGGGTTCTATTTATGAGACAAACTACATGTTTCAAACGCAAACCATGTCTAAGAGTGTTGTAAAGTACACAAGGACATGCAGAAACAAATATTATACTTCAGTGTCTGTACATTGCTGCCAATTCACCATCCCAGATACGAAAATGTTCATACACTCAACTTGGCAACAAGAGGTATCGTATAGATGTGCACAGCATCATTAAGGATGCAGGGAAGACATTAACTAGCAATTACAACTGTGCTTGCCATTACTGGCTATGATACCAACAGTGCTTTTATGCAGAATGGAAAACTGGAGGTTTTGAATGTTCTCAAGCAATACCAAGACTTCCTTGAAATATTGTTAGCTCATGGAAGTTAAGCAAAACGTGATGCTGACATATTTAAGAAACAGATCATTTCATATACCTTCTCTACGGGAGTGCAGGTGCGAACAACATACAGACAGACACACCATGAATTGAAAAATATCTCCCTTAACTGGGATGGTGATACGAAAGTGCATATTTTTATCTATTGCCAATAAAGATGTTGTCTTTTGTTGGGTTCCCAGCCATGTTGGCATCAGAGGTAATGAAAAGGCATATTCAGCTGCCAACACTGTATGGGAGCGACACCGGATATTGGTACTAAGCGAAGCGATAGAAATGTGTGAGAAGGCTACACGTGAGTTAGATTTCAGAAAATTACTACATTTATAAGTAACACGCATGAACCCGATTTTATACATTCATTTATAACAATTTCCGCCATCAACCAAACCTAAAAGTATACCGATTCAGTTGAATATATTTGATAAAGCTCATTAAACATATCACCTAGTACCGGCAAAATGTTTCGTCTGTCAACTTCATGTGCAGTAAAAACAGTCTCTAATGACTTAGATTCATACTTATTATGTCATTTCTGTTTGATTATTTTCTACTATTAACGTCAATGTGCATTTATTTCAGTTTCATTTTAAATGAACGTCAAAATCGCAAATAAATATGTACATTTACGTTAATAGTAGAAATTAATCAAACAGAAATGACATAATACGTATGAATCGAAGTCATTAGAAACTGTTTTTAATGCACATGAAGTTGACAGACGCAACATTTTGCCGGTACTAGATGACATGTTTAATAAGCTTTATCAAATATATCCAACTGAATCAGTATACTTTTAGGTTTGATTGATGGCGGAAATTGTTATAAATGAATGTGTAAATTCTGGTTCATGTGTGTTACTTATAAATGTAGTAATTTTCAGAAATCTTACCTCACGTGTAGCCTTCTCGCACATTTCTATCGCTTCACTTAGTACCAATATCCAGTGTCGCTCCCATACAGTGGCCAAGTCTGCTTTGGATTTACCTCATGCCAGGGTTGGTGTGACTTATACTGATTTTAAACACAATATCAACGAATTTATCTTTTCTACTTGGCAAAATGATTGGAACGGTACAATTGCAAACAAGCCTCATTCTGTCAAGCCAGTCTTAGGAGTGGCAGTCCTCTTTTAGGCGGTACAGGAAGAATAAAATAGTCCTGTGTCGTACTCGCACCGGTCATATATACCTGACCCATTCATTTATTTTGAAGAAGGATCCTCCACCTCAGTGTGAGCTCTGTCAGTGTACTCTGACGGTACACCATATTTTGGTGGTGTATCCTCATCTCAAAGAGACTTGAAAAGATTTATTTGGACAAAGACATGTGATAGAATCATTTTTCTCTCAAATCTGCCCATGTGAGATAGACTAGCCCATGTGAGAAAGGTATGTGGGAAAACTCTATCCCACATGGATACGCTTGACAACAGACGGGACTACTTTATTGTTTATAAAAGGGAGATAACTCTAATGTATCTACATATCGTCTGTTATAAATTTGGTGTTATATTTTCTTAGGAGACGTTTTTATGACTGCGTATTAATACATTTTTGTATATTAATGAGGTTGATGACTGAATGAAGACATTTTCTAGACGTTTTTTTTTTATTGAAATCGGTTACCTATAATCATTATATTACAATTTGCGGTGTTAAATTTCATTTAACACATGAAAGATACACGATAAATCTGATGGTAATGTTTATTTGTTAAAAAAAGTCCCAAATAAAAACGTTAATGTTTCAGCCATTTTGTCTCGTTCTGCAAAAAAATAGTTTATAAGCCAGTAAGATATGAGAGAAAAATAATCCATCATATGCGGTCATGTGGGATAGAAAAAGTACACCCTTGGTGGTGTAAATTTCGACCTTGGGACTCGGCAAGCCTCGTCCCAGGTCGAAATTTACACCACCTCGGGTGTACTTTTTCTATCCCACATGACCGCATATGATGGATTCTTATACGATTCCATCCCGAAATTATTTTACAATTGTTACGTGATACTGAATTTTATTATAAATTTTAATTATATCGATCTGTGATATTTGTACTTTTTACACAATCCTTTACACTGTGTTTTTATTTACCTGTTGAATTTTTATATTGATGTTGGTCATCACGTTCCATTACCATAGTTTGATACCCAATTGCCGATGTATTTTTTGTGATGGGGTGTCGTTAAACATTCATTCATTCATTCATTCATTTTTGAGAAATATCTGGAAATGTTTGTTGCCAAACCAAGGATGACAATATTGAACTACAGTAGAGTATAAATCAGCCTTCTCCACTCTACATGTATGTATTTACTGAGAATGCTCTGAGAATGCACCTGAAGAGAACAAATTGGCAAGCTGTGATTTGGTATCAGTCATGACAGGCAGTCCAGGCTATTCCCCAACCAAACTGTCATATGGGTGAAAATGTTTAGAAAGAACACTGGAGATGAAACAGTGATATTATACTATGAGCGCTGATGGACATACTGATGGAGGAACCAGAGCAGTCTGGAGAAGGAGAATATCAGAAAATGTGAACATGACAGACATATTTTAATTGCATGAAAATACAAGGGAATATGTAAGGAAATCAAAAACGTTCCTAGACAATATTTGATGTAGAAACTAATTATATACACATGAATATAAGTTAAGCACAGTGTAAATACTTGTACATGTAATGCAAAGGAAATTATGGTTGGTACACAAAACTGATGCTTTACATTTTTAACACTGGTGTTTAGTAAAGAGGGACATATTCATAATATTGATGCCAATACATGTATACTCGACAGAATTAATTAAGGGCTAGTAAACTTATATTATAACATAATTCTTTTTTACTGTCATATTATTTTAGCATGTTTTGGTCATGTATATGACTTCTATACATTGTTTTAATAAACGTTTACTGGTTATCCACGCAAAAAACACATACTTATGAAAAATATTGAAATGAGCATTGGGCAAGTATTTGTTACACATTTGTTCAGAATGTATTGTCATTGTGTTCCCTCTAAATTGTTATTTAAGTCATTAAGTTTAAGAACATGCCACCATGCTGACAACGTTCAACGGAAGAAGTTGTATTTTCTTCATTCATTCATTTTAGCCTTATATCTGTTACAAATGTATATGGATAACAACTTTATCACTATATTTAATTTT
>JAECMU010059352.1:2213-20504 GCA_016106625.1 Dracogyra subfuscus
CTACAACAGCTTGTTCTGAGTGTGCACGTAATATGACATGACATGACATCTCACCAATAATGAATTGCAGGATGAATCCATAAAGTAGACTGTGTGGATTTCACCAGTTGTGAATCGCTGGTTGAATCTATGAAGTATACTGTTTAGATCTCACCAATGTTGAATTACTGGATGTATCCATATAGTAGAATGTATAGGTATCACCAATATTGAATTGCTGGATGTATCCATAAAGTAGACTGTATGGATTTCACCAATATTGAATTACTGGATGTATCCATATAGTAGAATGTATAGATATCACCAATATTGAATTGCTGGATGTATCCATAAAGTAGACTGTATGGATTTCACCAATATTGAATTGCTGGATGTATCCATAAAGTAGACATGGATCTCACTGATAATGAATTGCTGGTGGTATCTACAAAATAGACCGTCTGGCAACAATGTTGCTCTAACAATGTGTTGATTGTTTTCAGATTGAGACGGAAGGTGAACTGATTGCCTTGTGTTCGGATGTGTATTCCCAGTTCCTTTATGCTGGGTTGCTAGGAGATGATGTGGAGTTGGTGCCTGGTGGACATTACACAGATGTCAGGTACACACAAAAACATTATTTTGTATGCTGTATTTTTAAAATGTAACTTTACGCTTAGCACACAAACTGCAATATACTGTACTTCTGTGTTATTTATTTTTCACTTAAGACATTTTAATTAATTGTGTTGTTGCAGAGTGTTTAACATTTATTTAAATTATAAATTTGCTGTGTGTTTTTTTGTTATGATGTTTTCTAATTATCCTTTCCAGGTGTTTAACATTTTTGCAAATTCAAAAGGCTGTTATTTTATATATTTATATTGGTCTTTGTTCATTAGGATCATATTACTTAAATCAAGAAAATGTGTCATAATAAGGTAATGAATACAAGAACAAAAGAAAAAAACATTTAACCAATTTCTATCTATATTGTATTTTAGCTGGTCGAATCGTCAAGAGTATGTTGATGCCATCAAGACTCTGAGATTGAAGGAATTCTCAAGCAGTGACCGAATGAGAGCTCTTCTTGCCGGGCTCGCTTCCGTGATTCCCGTCCAGTTGTTGTCAATCTTCTCTCCAGAAGACATCGAGATCCGAATCTGTGGGCTGCCTCATGTGGATCTGCAGTTTCTTAAAGTAAGCAGACAGGAACGCTTGAGGGTCATACCACAATTATGTAATGCTCTTGGTTGAGGGTGAAGGAGTATTGGGATGGGATGCATTATAAAATGTAATGGGGAGGGATGGGTAGTGTTTTTCAAGAGTTACGTAACATTTTCAAAAAAAACTACATTTCTCATTTTTATTTAGAAAGTAAAATGCAGCCAGGTATTCCTGTTTTGTTCTTTCACAGATTATTTTTTGTAAACTTTATTGAATTTGTTTTAAAAACTATATTAAAATCTTGATGTTTCATTTAAAAATTTAAACTTCCTCAAATGGGACTAATGTAACACATCAGTTTTGGTTTAGGCCACAGTCTCGAGACATGTTTTACAAAACCACAAGAAAAAGAGTAACTGTGATAAAGGAAATATATATTTTAACTTGAGTCAATACTGTTTATTTTCTCTCTTGTACGACTGTATTAATATGTTATATAGGCTCACACAATGTATCAAGTTGGACTGATGGAGACGGATACTCATGTTGAATATTTCTGGCGAGCTCTGGAAAGTTTCACTGCTGATGAACTGTGTCGCTTCATCAAGTTTGCCTGCAATCAGGAGCGTATCCCTCAGATCTGCCCATGCAGCAGCGGTGGGCTTGACAGTGCTCACGTGCCACCTTACCCCATGAAGATCGCCCCGCCAGATGGAACAGGTACTGTCTGAACAGCAGATTTGTGAACAAAACTCTGGGACATTTTTTTATGCTTTACAATCATTTAAGCATTCATTCATGCATTCATTCCATTCATTTATGCAAGCATTCATTCATTTATGCATTCATTCATTTCATTCGTTCGTCTGTTTTTAAATTTATATCAGCTAGCTTCACACATGAATCCCACTAAATAGGTGCTGAGGCCTTATTCACAAATCTCTCTAGGCTCTGCTAGACAACAAAACATCCTCTTTGCAAGTCTTTTAGCACTGCACTGCAAGACCTCAGTGCATGCTGTAACCTCACCGTGGTGCATTAGTGTAACATTCTCTTTGAGAATGGCCATACAGCACAAAATTGAAGTTTAGAGTAAAGTTCAGTATCAGTAAAATTCTGTGATATTTGTATTTTTGCACAGTTCTTTACACTGTTTTTGTTTCAACCTTGAATTTTTATATTGATGGTGATCATCACTTTATTTATTTGCATTACCATAGTTTGACACCCAATAGCTGATGTATTTTTCATGCTGGCTTGTCGTTAAACATTCATTCATTCATTGCACTGCAAGATCGCAAAGTTGCAAGAGTTTAGTGAATTAGGCCCCTGATTTTGTGAGTAGTCAAAGTGAATAACTTAACATTAGTGTAGGTGGCATTGTACAATGCTACCATCAGTTCTTTACTTTGCTGCTTTCATTATATTTGTTCGTTCATACATGTGCTTAACAAATTTATATTATACACTTCTTTATTGTTTACAGTGTGTAGTTAAAGTATAGAACATGGGTCTTAATGTTCAATAAATTTCATTTCATTTATCGAATTTATTGTTTGTTATTCCACACTGACGTAGGTTTAATCAACTCATAATTACTTAGTAATTATAAGTATATATTAATGATGTGTTGATGTCTCTTGAACTTGTGCATTTTTGTTCAGGTCCGCCAGACAACCGTTACGTGAGAGTGGAGACCTGCATGTTCATGATCAAACTGCCGCAGTACTCCTCTCAAGAAATCATGACCCAGAGGCTGCGCTATGCCATCCATTGCCGAGAAGATCCTCTCAGTGGCTGATCCTTACAATCACGTTCGATGTGCTTACAAAAGAATAGATCTCGTCTAATGACATACCAGTGATTCCTACCATATCTTACAACATTGAATATATACAAGAACTCATGTCTTGAGCAGTCACTGAGAACAAACAAGAAGAAAACCCAGTGCAATGAAATATTGTCCTTTCAGCTTAAAAAGACAAAAAGTCCTGTTTCAAGTCATTCTGGATTCGGTTTATTTCCAAATAATTGTCTGAGCTGGTTAATAGTTTTGTTTTAAAACAGAATGTTTATCATCTTGTTTTAAAACTCTTCATTTAAAAAAAACCCCACTATTTTGTTAAATTATACTAACTAAAATAGATCGGAGTGTGTTAACATGTTAAATATGTATACAAGGTTTTAAAATTGGGCTGGTTAACTTACATTTTGACAAATCCAGGTGTAACGGTGAATACCCAAGTCAACTGGGATTGAAAGAGCCAAATAGTGATAATCTACTGGAACTTTCACAAACATTCTTCCAAGGAGCTGAACTGGAAATTCACTGAAAAGAAGGAAGAAAAATGTTTTAGAAGACAGTTTGTATTCAAGCCACACGAACTGAAATCTTCACAATGAGCTGCAATCACGTTTTGCTTGCATTTTCATATCTTTGTGCTATGTCTGTGATTTTTTTATTGTGATTAATTAAAAAGTGAGTATACTCTGTTTATGTTGATTTTTCAGTGATATTTGTTCATTTTATTTTTAACTTTAGTATGATTATTGTAAAAAAAATTAAATGCACTTGGGGTGGGGTGGGGGGAGGTTAAGTTCGGTTTACAAAATATTTTGCTAATAAATAGTAATAATAAGCAATACAAAGTGGTATTGAATTCTGTACAAACTACATCATCTCTTGTAGATTCAGAAAACAAGTTTATTTTGTTAAACGCCAGTAGTCCAAAATCACAAATAAAAGATAAGTTATAAATTTGGCCTAACAAAACAGAGTGGATTTTGGTGGAGGGGGGTGGGGATATTTTGTTTTGTTTTTATTTGTTTGTTTTTTCTAAAGCATAGTGCAGTTCATACCAAATTATGTTGTGTAAATATATTTATGGAGAACAGTTACTTGCCCTCCTCCCCACTTTTTTATTTTCTTACTTAATCATGAAATGATGTATACAGTACACAGATATTCGTGTGATATTCTTGTATTGTCATTCATGGTACCCAGGATGAATTGTAGGGGTGGAGGTAGGGGAAAGAACCATTAAACAAAACAAGTACATTCAATTTTGATTTCCATCTAATTCTTATTGATATGTTTTTCATTTTAGTAGCAAAAACTGGTAAAAACAACATTAACAGAGTATACACATGTAGGTTTAGCCTACTATGTAAAATGTGTGCTTGTGTGTTTTGGTCCTGGATGAAATAGAATGGAGTTGTGTCTTGTGTATGGTTAACTAGAGAGAGGTTATTTTTTTTTTAAATTGGGGGTGGGGGTGGTGAGGGCAGGAGGTGTTTGTTTTTACTGTTAACCACAGAATGTTGTTGACTGATAAAGTTTAGCATGTAAAACATTACCGGAAAGTGTTGGGCACATTTGATATGTGGGTTGTTAAAAAGTATGGAAGACTTACATAATCGTAGTCAAATTAGCCAGTGGAAGAGAGATGACATTCAAGTTGGGTCAACACCCGTTCGATAGTTAAAAGTTGTCTGTAATGTGCAACATTTGAGATCAATTCTTGGTCGTATTGCTT
Organism: Dracogyra subfuscus; assembly: GCA_016106625.1. Lineage (NCBI taxonomy): Eukaryota > Metazoa > Mollusca > Gastropoda > Neomphalida > Peltospiridae > Dracogyra > Dracogyra subfuscus. The sequence continues at coordinate 6,896 of JAECMU010059352.1, forward strand.
TATCAGATGTCCAGTTTGTTTAGTTATTTATGACCACAGAACGCTTTTATTTTAAATTTAAATTAATTTATCTTAACTTTGCATTTAGGTATGTAGTTTTTGTTTTAAGGTTGTTTTAAAAAAAAAAAAATGTTTTTAGTTTTTGTGTGAACAAATACAACTTGCGCTTGTATGTAGTTATAATTATTGATATTATAATCTGAATCAGCCATTTTCTTGACTTGCAGATTGTAATCGGTATGTTTATGAAATAACAGAAAACCCAATAGAACTAGATTTTTCTTGATTGTGAGTTATGTCATTATGATTTTGGATCAAATACCCTGACTGTGTAGGTTAGTCCAAGATTTGTGTAAATATAGGAGTTGGACCCGTGTTTAGTACAGTCAGCCTTAATTTTGATCCAATGATTATTGGGAAATGAAGTGTGATAATTGCTGCCCTTTTGAAGAAATGATGCATTTAGTTGAGCACTGCAGTTTCAGTTGGTCTTAAAGTTGTATTATTAAAATAAAAACACATGTGGTTCATCATTGTTTGTCATCATCATGGTCATTCCAACCAGTGCCCCATCAAAGGTTGTGGTATGTGCTATCCTGTCTGGGATGGTGTATATAAAAGATCCCTTGCTACTAATGGAAAAAATGTACCTGGTTTCCTCTCTAAGACAATATGTCAAAATCACCAATGGTTGACATTCAATAGCCGATGATTAATAAATCAATGTGTCTAATATCTAATCTAATATTATCATTAAACAAAACAAACTTAAATTTTTAACTTGTCATCACCATGGTATTTGGACTAATTCCAATTTATGGTGGTAATAAATAGTAAAATTGAAAGCCGCTTAAATAATTTATGATTAATACTTTCAAATAGTTTTAAGTTTTAAAATGTAAATTATTTTACACAATGTACATTGTACATGATGCAGCTTTAAAATGGCTTCTTTAATTATATGAGTGTCTGACCAATATTGTGATAAGAACAATAGACTCTGAAGAATGTGTGGTTAGATCTGTATGATACATTTTGAAACATATTTAACATAAGAAAATGTCATTCGTTGAACATAATGGGCCGATTTACAAAGCCTGTTTATGTATTACATGCATGTAATTCAGGGCTCGAAACAGCCTGTGGCCAGGTAGCCAAATGCGATCATTGTCCCATTTGGGTGACGATCTTCTTTAGAGCTATAACATATGAGCCACTATTAATATTTGTTTTCCACATTAAAATCTTGCTCATGGTTCTCTTACCCAATTTGCTAACATCCATTATTAAGTTTCAAGCCCTGGTAACTACATACATTAACAATGGTTAAGCACACATGTTTAAAAAACACGGGCTTCATAAATGTGTTTTTTATCTTTACACTTTGAACGATACATGTATTACAGTCATTAGTAAATGAATCTGTGACATGTCTTTCACAATGTTAATAATTAAAGTCCAGGGGCCTAATTCATTAAACTCTCACAACTTTGTGATCTCGCAGTGCAATGTTAAAAGACTTGCAAAGAGGATGCTTTGTTGTCTAGCAGAGCCTAAGAGACATTTGTGAAGTAGGCCCCTGGAATGGAATTTAGGAAGATGTGGTTAGTAAAATTCCAAGATTCAATTGCTAACCTTAATAATCTGTAGACATTCAGTAAAATCCTGTTTTTAAAGGCCATCCGAAATTATATAACGGTAATAAATTTGGCCTTCAGAACAGGTGATCTTTACATAGAAATAACATAGATGACTTTGTGTGCAACAGGCATATAACCTGCAGTGGCTCATTAGATGCAGATTGTTGTTTATGCACTGTTCTATATAGCAGATTTCCCTGCAAGTCTTGTGAGTGAGTTGGGAATATATACATGTGTATATATATATATATATATATGTATCAGTTCTAATTTAATTGTTACTCTTGTTATGTCCTTGGTGCTATCTGTTCACAAATGCATTGTATTCAGATGGTTGTGCTTTTTGTGTGTTAACTTGGTCTCCATGCAGGTCTTTTGGCATTTAAAAATTGTACATTTTGTCTTAACATGATTACAAATTGTATGTACCAGTATTCAGTACTTGATAAAAAAATAATAAAAAAAACCTTAAAATGTGAAACAGCATTTCTTTACAGACATTTTATTTTCAACTTTGAAATCATTGCATTTAAAAACTTTCTATTTATATAAACAAAAATAGATGTTTGAAGATTTAAGTTTTGCCGAGTACAGGCTCATTCTGTTGATCTGCTTTCAAAGATATCATAAACCTGTATCTTTAAAGGTGTATAGTATTGAGTCATAAAAATTAAAAATTAAATTTGCCATATATATATAGTGGTGTCTATGTGTATAAATGAAAGCCTGGATACATTATCAGCTCTTGATGACATGGTAATTTTGTTTTATGAGATGTCATTCTATTAAAGTGAAAAATTCCAACACCCAAATTCCTGAAAATGTTTTTTAAAAAGCAGCAAAACAAAGAACAAATGGATGTTAGCATTATGATTGATATGACCCACATATCATGTCGGTACAGTATTTTAACCACCGAGTAATATTTGTGTTAACTTTGTTTCATGAAGAGTTTACTACTACAGTTTTATTTTTAAGGAATTTAAGTGCAGTTAGTGTTAGCTCTGTGGTTAAATTATCCAAAGTCTTGAACCATTTGTCAAGAGTTTATCACCACAGTTTTTATTTTAAGGAATTTAACCTACAGTTCGTGGTACCCTGTTAAATTATCCAAAGTTTTGAACCATTTGTCAAGAGTTTATCACCACAGTTTTTATTTTAAGGAATTTAACCTACAGTTCGTGGTACCCTGTTAAATTATCCAAAGTTTTGAACCATTTGTCAAGAGTTTATCACCACAATTTTTATTTTAAGGAATTTAACCTACAGTTCGTGGTACCCTGTTAAATTATCCAAAGTTTTGAACCATCTGGCAAGGTTACACACATCGACCTTAATGATGAACAGTACATGTAACAATAAACCTTTGGCCAAATTTAAGTAACCGTGTAAATTTTGTTTTAAGTGACGTAAACACATTGTGAGAACTACATTGTACAAGTTAATTAACCTGTTAACATTAATGGCTATATATCAGGGGTGAGAATGCTCCTTGGATCAGCTGTTTTCCTCTCATGGAACATTGCATTTCCTCACATTTTAATCATCCTTTCCTCCAAAATGTGTCAGATGGCACAAATTTTAACCTGGGATTTCAAGAATTTCCGGGATTCTTTATATTTCCTCTGTTTTTTTACAGTTCACCAGTTCCCACCCCTGATATATACCCGGTACATGTGTATAAAATATAAAAATTCCATATTATGGATGTACCATAATACTGTGCTTGATCAGTATATGTGTTCTATGTTATTGTTACTAACCACTTGTTTCTTTTAATATTGTATGTATACGTCTAGTACCACCAATGAACATTCTAAACTCTGCCTTCTTGTTTGAGTGTATAAGAATGAAGAATACCAAACCTGGTGCATATAAAACATTTTAGAGTCTTAGACTTGAGAATCTTAATAGAATCTGATACACTAATGTCATGACAATGCCATACAAATTGAATGTGTGTAACATCATTAGAGACTGAGTCTGGACTCTAAAAAATTTTTATAAGCATGGCCCAGGTACTTCTGATACATTAAATTTATTGCCAGTTGAAGATGTTAATGGAGAGGGTGTGATTTTTTTCTGTCTCTTTCTTTTTTCTTTTAGCTGTATAAAAGATGTAAGGATATTTATATTTGTATTGCTTATTTTGTCTTTTCATTTCTCACAGTGTTACACAATTATAAATGAGAAATCTATGTAAACCTTACAACTCTTATGCTACCACAAACCAATGGAGGATCAAATCTGTTAAACATTTTACATGCAGAGATATTTTGCTTTTGGGATTTCAAATGTCAAGGTAATTATTTGAAGAATGAAAATGTTTTCCAAATTTAAAAGTGTTTTTGTTTTATTTAAAATTAGAATATAATCATATGCTTGATATATCATTATAACATTGGTGGGAAACTGCACTTACCCTAACCTCACACTGTTAGAAAGGTGTCAGTAAATGAATGGGAAACTGTAGGTCAGAGATTAGAATTGGCATCCATTTGTTAAAAACCAAATTCTGTATTTTCTTCATTTAAATATAGGGTCAGCGAAACCCCTATTTCAAGATCCACCCTGTGGGTGTGCTAATCAATGTTACCATAGTGATGTTTAATATCAGATGTTTGTCTCTTTCAGGAGTCTCATTAAGTACATATTCCTTTTTGATGGGTTCTCAAAATCTGAAGTTGAGCATAATTTCTGTGTTTAATAAGGTACCTCAAATCTAATTGGTGGTTGTTGTTTTTTGTCATCACCGTACAACATTTACAGCTCCACTTAAGGTATAAACTGTGTTGCATTTACTTGTAACGGTTTTGTGATGCTAAAATATAGAGCTGCTTTGATTGGTTAGGTATCCCCATTTATTTCGTCCTATTATTACCAATCTATACTCACACAAATAAAGAAAAGGTTTCATTTTTAAAATTTTCATTCTTCTTTCATGTTTTACAAATTCAACCAAGCCTGTAAATAGTTGTTTTAAAGCTATTATTTAATCAGAGTTGAGGCTTAAACATTATTACATTGAAATTGTTTCAATGATAAAAGCTGGAGTGTGTTAAGAGTTGTTTTACATGTATTACATGCACTTTGGATTCCTTTCAATCATGACACAGTTTAGTTGTTTTTTACTTTGATCTGTTAATATATTATAAGTCTGCTGTGTGGTTCACTTTGGCTTATGTGAATATTGTTACATATTTTAATGTAAATTATTGTAAAGGAAAACATATTAAATTAATAATGTATATATTCTGTAATTCCACATGAGTATGTTAGACCGTGTTTCAAAAGCACTATGAGGCTTGTACTTACGTTGCCTTGGTGAATCTATTGTTGCTTCCTTTTTTTCTTTTCTTTTTTTGCCTGATATTATCTGTATATTTTTGTTTGAAATAACAATAAATCCAAATCACAGTGAGAATTGTTTGTTTTGTATTTCACTTGAACGTTTACTGGTTTAAATGTGAATATTGTTAGTGGCTTATTTTGTTCTCATTTTTTTTTAATTCATCTCATCTGTAGTATTTTAATTAATTTTATGAGTCCCCTAGCTGTGTCCAGCCGGAGAGGACTAAGTTTTATTTCTGTCTTTCGGTTCATCTGTCTGAAATAGTGTTTTTTGAGGTTTGTTTTACGCAATTCCTCAAAATATTGAGCTTTATCATGTACAGTTTCAGATAAAGTTTGACTTCCGTGGGAATTTATTCAGGGACCATAACTGTCAAAAATAGAATTTATCCACCTTTGACACAGTTATGTCCCTTGAACTCAGGCACAGTTGGGCACTTTTTGCTGTTAAAACAAGCCTATGAGCCATCTGAAATAAGGCTTTTAGGTACAAGGTTCGTAGCCTGGTGTCAGCTCCAACCCAGAGCAATCTCTAACGACTCGATGGGTAGGCGGAAGGCCACTATACTCCTCTCTTCTTTCTCACTAATCACTAATAGCTAACCCACTGTCCTGGACAGACAGCCCAGATAGCTGCAGTGTCTGCCTGGGACAGTGTGCTTGAACCTTAATTGGATATAAGTATGAAAATAATTTGACATGGACAAACAAATGCTTTAGGAGTAGGCCTAGGCCTGCTCTCAGAATGTTAATGCTTGTTAATGATGTATAACGAATTATATTTTTCATTCACATACCAACCTGCAGAAGTGTCAGAAGGGTGGTACTACCATAAAAGCAATGTATATGATGAGATCTATACTATGCGAGCACCATAGGAAGAGAAAAAATGTCCCAGGCCCAAAAAGTGGGATGTACCACTACCAACGCCCTCGACTTGGAGGTATTGTCAGCAAATGCTTCCACTGTTTGCATAATGGTGGGTTGCAGTTTTAAATAAAGTATTCGGATAATAAATGGGTTGCCTGTTGTTAATATTATTATACTTGTGTCCTGATTAAAATAATGTTCACTTGTCACAAGCTAAATAGCGAGTAAAAAAAAAAAAAAATTATTTCACGAGTGACAAATCTGATAATATTGACTGGTACCAAGTTGGTTATTAATTCTATTTAATGCCTTAACATATCTTCTTTTTTCACCCTCAAGATACACACACTACAGGAAGAAACCTGTCAGCACTATGTATTTAACCGAAACATTGAAAATGGGTGCTGTTGGGTTTCTTCTTAGAGTGTGTATTAGTGATTAATAGACCTACATGAAAACAAAATGTATTAGCGAACTCTAAAAATTATATATGTATGGGTATTTAACATCAAATATAGGATTGTTGTATTAAAGCAGGAATCTGTTAGCCTACTACGGTTTGGCAGGCACATCTTGCACAGTTTTGATATAGCTATATAGGTTTCTCTAGCTGTAATATCCAAATGTCCATCAAGAATATTCCTACTTGAAGTTGAGGGTCGTTGGATGAAAAAAGTTAAATGGGTTTTTTGGGGTTGTTTTTTTTTAATCCCACTGCCCCCTTTCCTTTTCTCTCCTTTGAATTCAATTGCATTTCTTCCCGATCTGGCAACTTCTCCTATCTTTCACTGTCCACCTGCACATCCCAGTCCTTGTCTCTCCAACCGTAACAGGTGCTTGTCTCTTGTGGCTATCTGTGCCACACACCTGCCATTCCCCATCAGCTTTTAGCCGTGGGCTTAGTTTTACCACTTCGGGGAGTGTTCAGTAGTTACTTCTGGCATTGTTAAGAGGCACTTGTAATCAGCGGTCGTTAATTAGTGCCGTGGGTCAGACCAGCTTTATTAGCAGCAGAGGACGAGGATGCCAGGTGGGTGGAGGGAAATACACATGCAGAGACTGCACCCGTGGAGGAAGTTGAGACAGGTAGGCGATGGTGTAGACAGCTCAGAAGACGGGAGTTGGAGGGAAAAAAAGTTAAAGTTTGTTTTGTTTAACGACAACACTAGAGCACATTGAATTATTAATCATCGGCTTTTGGAAGTAAAACATTTGCCCATGATTTGGTAATTTTCAGTTTTGTTTAAATTGGGAACCCGCTACATTTTCTCCATTAGATTGATTAGTAGCAAGGAATGTTTTATATGCATCATCCCACAGACATGATAACACATACCACAGTTTTGATATATCAGTCGTAGTATACTGGCTGGAACGAGAAATAGCCCAATGTGCCTACCGATTTATTGGATGAACTACTGTATCTTTGGCACTTTTACGTTCTTTTTCATTTAGAGTTATTTCCCATGATTTGATAACTGGGCCAATGATGAATATTTTATATGACATTACAATGATTACGAAATCACAACATAAACAGAGAAGGTATGTATTCTAGTGTGCTATATTCAGAAGTTTTTTTCTTTTAGAAGTAATTACACTTTATTAGTTCTTGGAGCAAAATTAAGGAGGTGCTTCGTTGACATCAATTTACGATTGATTTCACACACAAATCGGTGAAGGAACACTGACAGCCACACTGCCAGTCACAGACACTTGACATGGATTGGAAGAACGCACTTGTTGACTTGCAGTTGCAGTTGCAGTCACAGAGAAGTAGATGTGTCATATGATGTAGGCCCTACGTGTCGTAGCATTATATCACATTAATTCATGGTGTGGACAGGAAAGTAAATTCTGAAGATGAATGCATTATGTAGTTTTGTTTTTGGGGGTTATTTTACGTTTTTGTGTAAGAAAATAGACAAAATTGTTACAAAATTTATGCAGCTGTATATTTGTTACCATGACAATAAATAAGTCCGAACAGACATGTATAGAAAGAATTAATATTATATATTCATCAGGTTCATATCCAGCAATCAAAGAAAATACGGTAAACGAGTCATTCCTCCGACCCCTATTTTGGCTTCGTGCACAATAAATAGGCCTATAACATATCCAAGGGTAACATTTTGATATGACATATAGGGGCCTAATATTTTACGAAAAGTACTTTTTATTACTGTTATCTTTTAAAACTTAAAATTAATATTTTCTCCAGATTTATGAAAAATAAAAACATACAGACCTGTAAACAGTGTTGTTTGCTCGTTATAAAATTTTGACAGGGGTCAAGGTTAGTAGACCAGTTTTGTTTTAATGTGGCAAAGCTTTGTAATAATACATCTAATATACAATTTGAATGATCTCAGTATTCCATTTTCAGAATGCTGGTAAAATTGCAATGCAAAATTGCAATTGACATTTTTTTGTTTGAACATTACTAATGCACCTGAATGTGTCCGAAGAAAATCTTGAAATTTAAAAATTGTATCTTTTACAAAATATGGATTTCAAGTGAAATTACGGTAAATATGGTATATTTATTGTGTACAAAGCCAATTTTAACAAGGGTGCAAAAAAATAACTCTTGTCGACCTTAGCACAAAATGTACTACATGAAATGATGAATTAATAGCAAAGATACTAGTATATGATGGAAGACCAGCAATGGGAATGATGTATTTCCAGTTTGTTTACTTACCATGTTTCAGTCATCTCAAAATTTCAAAACAGATTTTATTTTATTTTTAATTATCCATTTAAATGTATACCAAATGTATTTCATGATTACAACCTTTTAATATTTATTTTTGCATAATCCAAATCATGTCCTAAATTTAATGTGTGAATGAAAACTAAGTTATGCAAAAAGAGATGTCGATCGACCCTTACATGTGCAAAGAAAACAATTGCTCATGCAGTTTCAGAGGTCTGTGTCTTATTTATGTGATTTGTTTTAGAAATCAACAAAACACACCGCATAGTTATAAAAAAAAATCCCACAGTGTATATGTATTTTTCAATATTTCTATGAATGTATGAAACAGAACAGCTAGTGTACTTTTATTTTTTTATTATTATTTTTTTTAATGATGCATTCAACACATTTTATTTATGATTATATGGCATCAGCAATGGTTAAGGACCACTTGTATTGAGAGAGGAAATCCATTGTTGCCGCTACAAGGGCTACTCTTTTCAATTAACAGCAAGGTCTCTTTTATATGCACTACCCCCACAGACAGGATAGTACATACCATGGCCTTTGTTACACCAGTTGTGGAGCACTGACTGGAACGAGAAATAGTCCAATGGGTCCACCGACGGGATTCGATCCTAGATCGATTGTGCATCAGGTAGGTGCTGTACAACTGAGCTACGTCCCGCCCCACCTAGTGTACCTCAACCCATATCCAGTCAATTGTTATCTGGATTATGTATATATGTATATTGTGTATCTTGCAAGTCCAGGATAATTTCAAGGTCAAGAAATTGTAATCTTTCCATTGTCATTTTCACCAACATTTGTTTTCATAATCTTATCTTGAGCTCATTGTTTGCTTTCTTCTACACCAAGATGATCGCGTGAAACTGTATTTTACATGTAAATGCACCAGAAAGCCATGTTAAACACCTGTCCTGGACGGAAGAGCTGATGTCAGTTGAAACCTGCACCCATGACAGGCGTACACTACAACAGCTTGCTCTGAATGTGCACATTAAGCGCTTTGCTCACTTGACCTCATTTTATACATGCAGAGCTCCCTTTTAAATCAGTTCTAGTTAATTTGATTTTTTCTACCTTGGCAACAGTTTGATCTTGTTTTAAAATAACAAGTAGTAGTAATAGTGCAGATGTTTTTTTATTACTTGAATGTAAACATTGCATTGCTGCATAATACAGCACAGAAATCAGAAAAGCACGTATGAATCAATATTTTAACTTTTATGTATATATGCAACATGACATTATTATGTAATTGTAAGTGAGACATTATATTGTGTAGCTTGTACTTAAAAACAAAGAAATGCACAAATTGTTCTTTTAATATTTGTACAATATATTGTATATATATTGAAATATGTAAATCTATACATGCGTTTATCATATAATATCTTAAATTTTCAATGCAATCAAAGTACATGTATGTGATATTTTTTTAATCACATACTTTACAGCCCTTGAAATTCGGACAAGTTTGCTACGGCAGTTAAGTGCCGTCACAAATCAGTTTTGCAACGGCACTACGACGGCAGTTTTAAAGAAAATATTAATGCTGTCAAAACTATTCATATATGTTTCACTGTTGTAATAATATGCTAAAACATAACATCTCAACTTTACTTTCGTAAGATTCTATACTGGAATAAACCAATTTATATTAATTAAGGAAACTGATCTACACACGATAATAAATCTATGCTTCTCTCTGGGATCTGTAATTGGACAGAGTTCAGAAAGAAATGCCTACAGACCTTTCACCACTCACAGATTTGCGGCGGCAATGAAATGCTGTCGCAATTCAAGTTTGCGATAGCTTTTGAGACGGCATTGCCGATTGCCACCGCGAATTTCGAGGGCTGACTTTAAGAATTTGATAACTTTGCAAATTAGTTGTTAATTAATCACGGTCACAGTACTAGGTTTATTGACATTTAAGCAAACGTACTAGGGTGACACCCCATAATTGACGTATATAAGCATTCATAGTCATCAAATGAAAACATGTCAATAGCAATTTTACACTCAAAGCTGTTCAGCATTCAGAAAACAAAAAACATTATGCACTAGTTTATTTTGATGCAAGGACATCCAAAATGATGTAATTTCCATTCAAAAAGATGCCGCACCACATATTCATATGTCATTTGAATATCTAGTAATGGTGGACTGGAATTAAAGTTGCGTGTATAGTTTACAAAAATATGTTGTATTGATCTTGAGATTATATGAAAAAGATGATTACCCTCATGTGTTTCAGTATCGTCAGTATATATTATGTACCGTAAGTATAAGTTTTTTTTTTTTTTAAATTCTTTATACATGTATGTATTTAATGCTAATATTCGTCACACAGTTTATCTTTGATATTACAGTATATACATGTATGTAGTGCTCATTCTATGTACATCTTGTAAATGTATAATTAATAATACTTAAAAAATATACTAAAATAAAACATTAACTACCAATGAACACAGATCTTGTGGTTAATGTACATGTACATGTACCCTATTTTCCTTCCCAGGGTTAAAATCTATTTTTGTTTGACCTGATTCACATTAATGTATATTTGATAATCCTGAGTAGGATTTATTGATCAGTTGTATTAAGTTTGTCCTGGTAATAATGCCATCCAGTATTTTCGGTCCAGTCTTGATCCTAATTAAATGATATTTTTAGATTAGCCTAAGGCACTAACACTCAGACATTTGCCACTAATGCCAGTAACAACCTTTCATCAAGCTTAGACAGTCACATACGTGTTATTAGTTATTAGTATTATCCTATATACGCATGTTGCATTGAACTACATGTACATGTACAGCCAAACTCATTCCAGCAGCCACCTTTGCCTAACAACCACCAGTGTTAAAGGGCCAAGTCATATATATATATAGCTCAGTGAACCTATAATAAGCAGCCATATAAGTTATTAAGAAGACTCAAGACTTAATTAATTAACTGTATAAGTCAGACGTGGCTATTAGCCAGATGTGACTATAGCATGACGACGTGTGCATCTGCCGATTCTGCATGTATTCAGTGTTTCATTCAGGATGAAAAAATAAAGAAAGATTTTATTTAACGACGCACTCAACACATTTTATTTACGGTTATATGGTGTCAGACATATGGTTAGTGACCACACAGATTTTGAGAGGAAACCTGCTGTTGCCACTTCATGGGCTACTCTTATGTCGATTAATAGCAAGGGATCTTTTATTTGCACTTCCCACAGGCAGGATAGCCATGGCCTTTGTTGAACTAGTTATGGATCACTGGTTGGTGCAAGTGGTTTACACCTACCCACTGAGCCTTGCGGAGCACTCACTCAGGGTTTGGAGTCTGTATCTGGATTAAAAATCCCATGCCTCAACTGGGATCCGAACCCAGTACCTACCAGCCTGTAGACCGATGGCCTAACCACGACGACACCGAGGCCGGTTGCTCAGGATTATGTACATAGATCTCTTTAAGGAACATATATTTCATAATGTCATTTTTTAAAAATCTTCAGGGATCATTTTACACGTTTGTTCTTAAGGATTATTTTCATGACGGATGGATGTAAGGCAACACATGGGAATTATTTATGGTCACCAGTGACTGAAATGTGTCAGTGTTTATTTCACTGGGTGTCTAAGGAGCATAATGTTCTTTTTAAAAAAAAACAAATCTTTTGGTATCATTTTACGTGTATTTTGTTACATGTGTGTAAGGATCATTTTCAACTTGATGGATATGAGGCTGCTCGTTGGAATTATTTATGGTCACCAGTGACTGAAATGTCAGTGATTATTTCATCTGGAGAATGTTTTCATTGAAGAGGAACATGTTCTTGTTTGTGAGAACTAGAATGATTATATACACATAACTGAAGGTCATTTACGTACATGTAGGTTAAATGTGATCAGTTTTCCTTAAAGGGACAGACTCTAGTTTTTAAACACTACAGCACTGAAATCAAACATTACTTATATTTTATTGTTTAGATTATCCATTTACATAGAACCCGACGTGTTTCTGGTCATAGATCCTGTTGTTTCTATATACAACAAAATGCATTTTTCATATATTTAAAAATGTGTGTCTGAGAAGTAGCTGTTATTGATTCGAGTTCGTCTATTTTTCAAGGATATTTCCCAGTTTTAATGCCACACACAGGGCTCAATGCAGAACTTTTTTTTCACTTGCTGCTGGCTAGTAAAGAATAAAACTTACTAGCCAAGTTTCTTCATCCACTTGCCAGTTTTATCCAGTAACAATAAAATAAATGCAATATTCGTTTGAGTATGTTTTATTATTATGTTTTGTAACTTGTTTATTATCATTATTACGGACTTAAAGATTTCGTAGGCGTGTTCAGCCTGATTATATCTTCTAAGCCTAATATTGTGTACTCGCCAGTTGGCTATTACTTGTTAACAACCAGTCGCCAGTAAACAAAAGTTATCCGCAAATGCGAGTGTTTTACTCGCCGTGTTGAGCCCTGACACACTCTTCTTTCACTCTGTTGTAACTTTATCCAAATGTGTTACAAGTTTGTAGATTAACTAGACTTATTTACTGCCCATTTGTACATATTAAAACTAGGGTTTGCGCCTTTAAGAAGAATTGCCCATTTGGGTTTTCTTGCTCTAGATCAGTATATATATAAATATATACACACACACACACACACAAAATAGATACGTTAAAATTAGTTTACACTATCATTTGTCACTGTTCACATAATGATATTACACAAAATTAAATTGGTTACCTGAAAAATAATTGCACAACCTATATTTGGGTTATATGCAATCTCAGAGGCCAGGTCTTGTGGAGAACTGGTAGGAGTACTTATAGCCTTTGTTGTGTTAACTGGTTTCTTCTCTCATTCTTTAGATCAAATACTGCACAGTATAATTTGTATACATGTATGGATGGATGCATGTATGGATGGATGCATGTATACATGTATGGATGGGTGCATGCATGTATGGATGGGTGCATGTACATGTATGGATGGGTGCAT
>JAECMU010059357.1:0-14270 GCA_016106625.1 Dracogyra subfuscus
AATGGAGCATTAATAAGCCACAGAGAAAATGGTGCGCAATTTGATTTGAGGAAATTGTGGCGCGAATTTTGAACGGTCAGTCTAAATTGTAAAAGGCAGTCGAGCTAGTATAGGCTTTGTCTTAGTATATCGAGAGTAGCTCGTTAATTAGACCTAGCTTCCATCTGGTATAACCCTATGTATACGTTAAGTGTTGAGGCTTGTAGACTAACTAAACATAGTGTCCATTTTCTCGAGATGGAGTATATGTCTTTAAAAATGCAGAGACATGAATGATATCACGAAATTATGTAACATTTGTGTTTCAGTTAGTTTGTACTGCGAAACAAATTACATATTTCATATCAAGTGCATTAGGATTATTTTAACTGTTGACCAATGTTTGAAAATAAAAATGTATCTTACCATAATGCAATCGCAAAACAATTTAATCACCAACTTAAGATTCACAATTTAAGCCACAATGTCAGGTCAGGTCATAAGGCTTAACGTGTACGTTCACAGCAAGCTGTTGTAGCACACACCTGTCGTGGGCGCAATAACTTGCGTAGCAAGCCCCTTCTTCCAAGACAGATAGGGTGGGGGAGGGTGGAGAGGGGACGCCTGTACTGGCAAATGCAACGGAGCACCAGCAGCCCAACCAAGGACCGGTGATTGTTCAATTCGTGAGAAGACGACACAAGATAGAACCATCGAGAAAAGCAGAAAACTAAAAGGTACACGAACAGTGATTACCGAAGACTTAACAAAAGACAACTATATGCATTGATTAAAGTGAAAGACCATCCGAACGTCGAGTCAGCTTGGACACGTGACGATGTTGTGTTTGCCAAGCTAAAAGCTAACGGCAGAATCACGAAAGTTCTCAGTATGAGAGATGTTCAATAACTGTGTTAGAAAATAATATTAACAAGCTGCGTAATGAGGAGCTTAAACTGATTAGGACTTTTACAGTAGACAGCTATGTATATATGTTTAAGTATGTTTAATTAATATTTTAGTGGTGTTTTATAACTAAAATTCAAACGTTTAATGTCTTATTATTACAAGTCTTATTATTACCATATTTACCTATAAACCTTATTATTAATAATACTATTATTATTACTATTACTATTATACGCTTGGTATAAACAGATATACAAACTATACGCACGCAGATTACATGTGAAGCATTATATTTATTCAGTTTCTAGGAGGAAGCTACTCACTTTCAAACGATAGCTGTTATTCGATGAGCATCGTGGTCAATATAACATAATATTGTTGTACATTAAAATACAATGTTATCCTTTATAAACTGTTTACAATGAGGTACACACTTACATCAAATATTAAGTACCTGTGGCTTTCATATAGGATGATTCATCAATATGGTTAGTAAGTTTGTTCTAACAACTGTAGTAAAGTTACAACGTTTCGTCAATATCATTTCCGTCAATAATATTAACATATCAAATATTTATCTACGTACTTATATTTATTTATACATTATTATTCTAGTTAGATTATACTTGCGTGCATATATAATTCTGCTTCTAGAAACGTGTTATCAATGGAAGGTTTCTGTGGATTCATAGTATTATCATTATTATTATTATTATTATTATTATTATTACTATTATTATTATTGTCATCATCAACATCACTATTATTATTAGTATCATTACTATTTTTACTATTAACTTTATTATTATTATTATTATTATTATTATTATTATTATTAACATCAACATCATCGACATAGCGTGATTCATCAGTAAGTTGGTATGGGTGGGCATGTTTTATGTATAATACCACTGATATATTTATTTTCCCGTATATACAGTGTGAAATTCAACTATTAGTCCATATAACATATGTTAAATCCTCGTCTAGAAGATAAGCAATTTATACATCTAAGATTTGATATTAACAAAATATGTTCTTATTAATTATATATAGATACTGACTTATATATTTAAGAAAAGGTTGTTTGGGGGTTTGGGACTCGTTTGACCTATGCTCTATAAATTACCCGACCTGTTTTTAATCGTGGTCTTTCTCTTCTTTGTCAGCTTTTCTTTGTTCTACTCCACTCCAGGACAAATTACAAAATCCATAAGCAGTGACTAATATAAATATTCTGTCCCTAAGTGTGAATGGTCTTCAATCGAACAATATTAAAAGACGAGATGTCTTCAATGTTTTACGTAGTAAAAGGTCCTCCATAATTTTCCTGCAAGAGACACATAGTTCAGTTAAAGAGGAGAAACACTGGTCATAGTGCAGGCGTAGCGATACTAGTTAAAAATACTTTTGAGTATAATGTTATTCAAGTAATAAGTGATAAAAATGGTCGTTATATTAGTTTAGACATATTAATAGAAGATTTCAGGATATCCTTATTAAATTTATATGGCCCAAACTCCGATTATCCAGAATTTTTTGACAATCTTAAAAAAACATTTAGAAAGTCTCCCAGGTTCTGTTATTAATGCTGGCGACTGGAATGTAGTTCAGGATTATTCCTTAGATACTTATAACTACACAAAAGACAATAATAAAGAAGCCCGTAACTGTATTTTAGAATTAAAAGCACAACTTGATATAAATGATCCTTGGAGAATTTTAAATCCAGATAGACACCAGTATATAATTGGAGATTAAAAAATCAGAGCAAACAGAGTAGACTGGATTGTTTTTTTAGTATCTGAAGATAGTCTTGCAATGGTTAAAACATGTAATATTGGTATTAGCTACAGATCCGATCACTCCATTATATCGCTAGATATATCACTTAACCAAATAAAACGTGGACCGGGTTATTGGAAATTTAAAGGGACATTCCTGAGTTTGCTGCAATGTTTAAGATGATATTGACTAGCAGAGACTTTTTAACGATAGTAATTAAATATCAAATATATATTCCTGTATAAAATATTAGTCGCTGTATATTAAACATGTTTCTGATCGTTCTAATATTTGTACTCGGTTAAATTTCGTTTTATGATAGCGAATATACCCGACTGGTCAAAGATACTATTTCTGAAACAATAGACGAACACCGTACATCAGGTGAAGATAGACAAGAGATTACCTTCTCCATCAATGACCAACTTCTGTTTGAAATTTTAAAGATGAAAATTAGGAGTTTAAGCATATCATATGCCACTAAACGAAAACAAGAAAGAATAAAGCAGGAAAAATATCTAGAAAAAGAAATATTGAAATTAGAATCAGTATCTGGATCGCTATCGGAAAATTAACTTAAACTGTTACAGGACAAAAAACTAGAATTAGAAAATTTACGTACTGAACAAATAAAAGGCATTATTTTCAGATGTAAAGCAAAATGGTATGAAGAAGGTGAAACAAATACACAGTATTTTCTAAATTTGGCAAAAAATAAACTATAAAAGCAACAATATGGCGGAAATATTTAATGATAAAAATGTATTACAAACGGATAATGTAGATGTTTCAAAAGTTTCTTCAGCTTTTTATAGGAAATTATACTCCAGTAATTACAATCAACATTCTAAGGACAAATTAAATAATTTTATTAATGTTAACACAAACTTATCAGATATCGACCAACAAATTTGTGAATGCCATTTGTCTTTTGAGGAATGTACTAACGTTGAAAATTATAAAAAATTGTAAAAGTCCAGGTTCGGACGGCTTTACAGTAGAATTCTATAAATATTTTTGGAAAGATATTGGTATATATGTTTGGCGCTCAATCAATTACGCTTATCAGTGTGGTAATATAATTGGTAATATAAAGGCATTATAACTTGTATCCCAAAAGAAGGTCGGGACAGACGGTATCTAAAAAACTGGCGTCCTAAAACATTATTAAATGTAGATCGTAAAATTGCTTCCAGCGTTATAGCCTTTAGAATGAAAACTGTTTTGTCAAATATAATAAGCGAGTCTCAAACAGGATTTTTAAAAGGAAGATTTATAGGGGAAAATACTAGGGTTATATATGATTTATTGAACTACTGTGACAAAAATAAAATTCCAGATTGACTGCTTACAATTGATTTTGAAAAACCATTTGATACTGTTGAATGAGAATTTATAGACAAAACATTAGAAACATTTAACTTTGGACAGTCCTTTAGAAAATGGATAAAATTATTTTTGTATAATAGCAATAGTGCGGTTTTAAATCTCGGCTATCTTTCAGATTTTTTTTTAATGTGAACGATGCTGTAGGCAAGGCGACCCACTTCCACCATATTTATTAATCATATATGTTGAGTTGCTGGCTGCTGATGTCAAGCGTAATACGGAAATTAAGGGAATAAACATCAATAATCAAGAATACTGTATTTTTCAGTATGTAGATGACACTAACTTTACCTTAGATGGATCAGAAAAAAGCTTAACTGAAGTTATGAAAATATTAGATGATTTTACTCCTTGTTCAGGCCTTAAGATAAACACAGATAAGTGTACGGCAACATGGTTTGGTTCAAAAATAAACTCTAATGATCTGTTATGCCTACACATTCCACTAAAATGGTCTAAAGAACCTTTTAAAATTATCGGTATAATATTTTCAACGGACCTCCAGAAAATGTGTTCACTTAACTTTGAAAAACAATTATGTAAAACGAGAAGGATGATATTTTCGTGGTCAAACAGAATATTAACTATTAATGGTAAAATAATAATTATAAAGTCGCAAATTCTTCCACTTTTCACACATTTATTTATTGCTCTTCCAAACCCAGATAATCTATTTTTCAAATGACTCAATACATTATTATACACATTTATCTGGAATGGTAAAAGAGAAAAAATTAAGAGGAATTTACTAATTAATGAATATGCAAATGGAGGACTTAAAATGATTGATCCTTTGTCATTTTGCTAGTACCTAAAGGTCACATGGGTAAACAGACTAATAACATCAGATGGTTTGTGGCAAAAGTTGACAAAGATAATATTACTTGATTTTGGTAGTTTAGATCTTTTTTCATTTCAGAAAAAAACAATTACTTAAGATATCAAAATGTGTCCATAATTTATTCTGGAAAGATGTAATAAATAATTATGCATTACTACAGGAAAATGAATTTCAAAATGAAAACCAATTTATACAAACCTCACTACTAAATTTTATTCCGCCCAAATAAATAAAACAATTTCTATATTGGTACGACAAGTGTCTAAATTCGGTATGTGATTTATTTACACGGAATGGTATGATAAAGCGATTCATAAGAGTTAAAAGTGAATATAACCTAAATGGTAATTATTTACTATATTTTAAAATACTTTCATATATCCCAAAATATTGGTTACGTAAAATAAAAGGACATATCTTAACTTTGGTAACCCCAGATAATGACAACATTTTAAAAAGAATGCAAAAATCGAACAGCTGTAAATTTATTTAATATATATATAAAATCAAAAGTGTTTGCTACATTACATATTGCGAATAAATGGTCACAAAAACTTAATACAAATATGACTGAAGGCCATTTGTCAAAATGTTTTGAAATTATAAAACAAATTACCCCTGACATTAAAACTCAAAACTTTCAATTCAAGCTTATACATGGTATTTTGACAACAAATACCTATCTCTGTATGTGTGGCATACAGGCGGATAATAAATGCAGCTTTTGTGCTAACGAACCAGAATCTTTGGAACATATATTTTTCTATTGCCCTCACTCTAATCAAATATGGAAAACATTTCAAATTTAGCTCGAAACAAAGATAGGGTCAGTTATTAAATTAAATATTCAAGATGTTTTGCTGGGTATCCCTAGTGAAAGCATTTTAATAAATCATCCAATGGTTATACTGAAAAGATACATATATAGTTGTAAACATAAACACAAATTACCAAAATTTATAGAAGCTCTTAGTTTTATAAAATATTATCGAACAATAGAAAAATATATTTCAGGGTACAATGAAGACCGCTTCACAGAAAAATGGGGCATTTTATCTCCTTAAAAGTAATACTTTAAATAAGAATAATAATAAGTATCAATTCCACTTAATTTATTTTACACGTTAATGGAAACATCCTTTCAGCTGGAGATAAACACATTTCCTTACTGTTCTTACTAATATAACTGTCCTCCATGACTTTGCCAATCCCTATTACGTAATAGATGTACATAGATTTTTTTCATTATGAGTAGTTTGCGATGTTATTTCTTCTAATAAGATGTATAATATGTATTATGCATATGTGTGTGTAGTATACTCAAGCCACGTGGGTATATAACGCGGATGTAAATGTGGCATTTCATGAAAATAAACTTTTGAAAAAAACAAAAACAAAACAAAATAGACGGGGGTGGGTGGTTGGGGCTATTGAATTTTGAATGGAGCAATTAATCATAAAGAAGAAAGCGCAATTTGATTGAAGGAATTTTGGCGCAGTTTTTGAACGGTCGATCTAAAGTAATAAAGAGGTGTGCGAGCTAGTATAGGTTTAGACTTAGTATATCGAGAATAGATCGTTGCCACAGTGTCAGACGTAACATCATATATAGTGGTGATGTTTCATAGGGGACGATCCAGGTGTCACCTATATTATGGTAATTATTGTGTTTGTTGAATTCACGATATGGAAAACTCACACTGGGTACCCTACACTATAAGAGAACCTGTTGATGGATGTAAAAGAGCTACTCTCGATCCACTAAAAGTCAAAACCTAATTAGCTCTCCTCACTATTCCTATTTTAGAACGACCAGCAAAATGGCGCCAAAATTCCATAAATTAAATTGCGCACCTGCTACTTATTCGGCTCAATCCTACAGCATTTCCAAAACTCCATAGCCCAAAACTTTCATCACCTGCCATCAACAATTGGACATGATAGCAGCAAGGGATCTACATACGACACGATACGTGGATACGTTGATACGTGAATGTAAAACGTGTGTTGAAAAGACGGCCATACAAGTACTCGGTATAGTCGTGGATATTTTTTTTATAATCATCAATACTCGTTGATAGAGATAGCACATTAATTTTAAAATAATCTTTGGTACCAAACAGGGAAGCTGTCGCCCGTAATGGAATCAAGTAAATATTTTGAGAATTTTATCAGAAACTGCAAGCTATGCCGTTTCCCTGGAATGATGAAAACAAACGACTACGATTCCACACAGTTTGAGACTCCCCCGTATGGGAACAAAGGAAATTACGTTGAACTAGTCTATTAATCCAAAGTGGGAGAAGGTAGACCTAGTGCTATGGTGTATGTGTTTGAATGTATACAGTTTGTCCTCTACGCCTTTAGGATTGACTCGCTCGATGCGCGGTCGTTCTGGGATCGATCCCCGTCGGTGGGCCCATTGGGCTATATCTCGTCATAGCCAGTGCACCACGACTTGTATATCAAAGGTCGTGGTATGTGCTATTCTGTATGTGGGATGGTGCATGTAAAAGATCCCTTGCTGCTAATCGGAAAGAGTAGCACATGGAGTGGCGACAGCGGGTTTCCTCTCATAATATATATGTGATGTTTAACCATATGTCTGACGCCAAATAACCGTAATTAAAATGTGTTGAGTGTGTCGTTAAATAAAACATTTATTTCGTTTTTCTTTAGGACTGAAGCCAATTGAGGCCAATTCACATTAGGCGAGTAGAGTCTGTAGCCTGAGTACTCTGACTATAGGAGAGCTAGACGGACATTTGGAAACTGCTGTTGGAGTTTCCTGAATCTAAGCTAAAAATGGGTGCTGTCGTGATTATTTCTGTAGTGTATGTATTGGTGATTAATATGTGGATGTTTGTAAATCAAGGAACTCGAAAGTCACCGATGTACAGATATTTGACGTCAAACATAGGATTGTTGTGGTTTTAAAACGGGAATATTTGCCTACTATTTGGTTGCAGCGATTCTGAAACAATTACATTGATTGGTCTCTTGACTAGTGTGAGCATCATAACCGTCCAAATGTCCATCAAGCTCTCTTACAGTGTGTGTGTGTGTGTGTGTGTGTGTGTGTGTGTGTGTGTGTGTGTGTGTGTGTGTGTGTGTGTATATATATATATATATATATATATATATATATATATATATATGTATGTATGTATGTATGTATGTATGTATGTATACAGTCAAACACATGGGAGTAGATAAAATTGGCCGCTAAAGACAGGTGGCCGCTCAGTACAGGTTGCCACATATATAGTCTTTAAAATACTTCTTGTTGTTTCTTGTTTTACTGTCTGTACTGCTAATCAACGGATGTGTGCTTCAGAGTTGACTATAAATCAACTTTTCCTTCAGAAATAATACAAATGGAAGTGTTTTTTTTTTTTCATTTAATGATTTAATTCCTATTTTATGCGATGTATCTTCATAGTAAGTGGCCGCTTAATACAAGTATTTTGGCGATTTAGGAACCGATTTAGGTGGCCGCTAGCCACGATAGACAGGTGACCGCTTATTACAAGTGCATTTACATTATAAATAGTTTGGGAGAAAAAAGTGGCCGCTAAAGGCAGGTGACCGCCGACAGGTTTGACTGCATATATATAGTTTGTCTTTATTATTATTTATTGTGTATCACAATTCATTTAAAATGCCAACAGATGGGAAGACTCGTTCACTCGGTATACAATAATATACTGTGACAGTGATACGCTATCATCTATATAAAATAAGGTTATATATTTAGTTTTACATGCACATTTTTAGAATTAGAATGAGTTGATTGGTAGTCCGGCGTGTCTTAATTAGTTAGGAACCTGTCAATCAAATCAATGACAGATGCAGTCGCGCGAACTCCTCAATAGGCGGCGTTGCGCGACAGCAGGAGTAAATAGTGAAACATAATATTTAATGAAACATACAAATGTTTATGTTTAACAAGCACTAAAGAAAAACGCATTTAATATAGCTTTCTTCTAAAACACCGCGTGCAACTAAAGCAATATATTGTGTTTTATCTAAAGCCAAGGATAACAATTTAACAGTTGATTGCAATATTAAACTATTTGACTCAGTGGTCCTCTCAATACGTGTGTATGACTTTGAAATCTGGAGATATGAACATGGGAACACATTAGCAAATATGCATATATATTTTCGTAGAAGATTATTTCCAGGTAACAAAGGGAACGCCTATGTTTATGTTATATGAAGAGCTTGGTAGAACTAAAGCTAATTATTGATCAATGATTTACAGGATTCTGGACACGTATAGTTCAAGGTAAATCCACAAAGAGCTCCCATTTACTTCTTAATTATATGATAAAATATTCTATTGCAAACGACCACAGCTATAACTTGCTGAACAACTTAATACGCCCGTTAAACCACCTAGGAATGTCCGATATTTATGTGTCGGAAAACCACTCCCCACCCTTAACAATACAAACTTTAAATTTGGATAACAAGAAAACCAACAACTACTTAATGAAACTACCCGAAATTGTGTTGACCATCCTTCTGAAATTCAGAACATGTAATTATTATTTACCCATAGAAACATGACGCTGGAATAGCATCCTAGCTGAAAACATTGTGTGAAGAAAATGCCATTGAAGGTAGTATTCTAGCAAATAGCATCTCGTCCAGGTCAGAGGTCGAGGTGCACCCAACTTTTGATACAGCACTTCATGGTTCCTCGAATGCCATTGGTGACATATGTGACAGGACTTGTTGTAAGAAAGTGTTGTTTTATGTGACCAAAAACTTGCTGTGATTTAATTTGAACCAGTGTTAGTGTACCACGTACTGTGATGCTTGAAAGATAGGTGGGATGTCATAAAAAAAAGCTTGTCAATTTTTGTGCGGAACAGCGGTTGTGAAGGACGCTTCCTGGTATCTCGGAAACTAGCAGCTTAACACCCCATTTTCTGTGATTTATTTCAAGGGTGAGGTGTTCTAGTATTTATATATGTTGTGTAAATGTTGATTGATAGGTTGCATGTAACTGTTATAGCTCCATATGTTACTATGGTCGTCTATGGGATTTTATTTGCTGGTATACACCCTGAAGATGCAAGACACTACGTATTTAAGTGTAATTATTTTATGAATACACGCAAACGGCGTAAACGGAAGAAAGGAAATGTTTTGTTTACGGTTAACATATGGTTAACGACTATACATTGTTGAGAGACGAAACCCGCTGTCGCCACTTCATGGACTACACTTTTCGATTAGCAGTAAGGTATATTTTATATGCTTCATTCCATAGAGGAACGTATATATCAAGACATTTGTCACACCAGTTGCGGGACACTGACTAAAAAGAAAAATAGCCCAAATGTCCACCAACGGGAATCGATCCTAGATCGATGGCGCATCAGTCGAGTGCTGTACCGAAAGGCTTATAGAGCCATATTATTGTTATAAAAATCCTACCACACTTAAATTCAAAGAATTGTTTAATTGGAATAGCATAAGCACCCTCAGTATAATGTCAAAATGTATTTCTGTAATTACACGTAAACCATAGATAAACATCGTCAGTATCATTTGATACTTTTAAAAGTACTGACTTCAACTCGACTCACTTACTGTTATTTCTCAGACGCATGCGCGTTTAAAATATGTAACCTGTATTTTATAATATTAGACACACTAGGATGATGACCAGCAAGACATCCGATATACGGACATGTATAAACCAAACAATAAAATATAAGCAATGTTTGATTTCAGTGATCATAAACGGCTCTAATAGTTAAAACTCTGCATTAATGTTCAGAAAAGGTAGAGTCTGTCCCTTTAAAATTCGTTATACATTTTAGACATGTGGAATGTGATATGTTTCTAATGTCCATAGACCATCCGCACAATGCATGTTCAAAGTTTCTTGTGTTCTCTCGTGATTCTAATTATCTATGTTGTTTAGTAATTTCTCTTAATCCCTTGTGAATTTGTTAATTGTCTTCTAAGAAAGCTTTTATAATCCAATAGTATTAGCTTCTTCTGAGTGACCGGCCTCGGTGTCGTAGTGGTTAAGCTATCGGACTACAGGCTGGTAGGTACAGGGTTCGCAGCCCGGTACCGGCTCCAACTCAAAGCGAGTTCTTAATAGTCTGGTGGCTTAGCAAAAAAAATCGTGACACGCTGGTCCAAAGCACCAAATTTGGTATACTTGACAGTTAGGCTATACTAAAACATAATTCGTTGAGGTGCCCGACCTACGACCCCCGGATTAGTATTTTTCAAGATGGCCGCCATCATCATTATCAGAAATAGGTTTTGTCACTATAACTTTTAAACTAAAGGACTTAAAGAAGTGGAAACAGTGTCTATATCTACTACTTGAATGATGTTATTGGTTTCATAGTGATTAAAATAACATTTATCGATATTCCAAGATGGCCGCCACCGCCATTATAAGAAATCACCCTTTTCAACATAACTTTTAAATTATTAACCTTATAAATGTGAACCAATGTCTATACTCATTATTCCAGGGTCAATATATGTGTTAATACTTATTTTAAATAGGCTGATATTATAGTTGATCATATTCCAAAATGGCTGCTACCGCCATTATTACAAATTACCCATTTCACCATTCAACACTATACTAAAGGTTTCAGACATACAAACAGAATATATACCCATTATTACATGATATGTGATGGTATTGGAGTTACTGTGATTAAAATCATATTTGTCCATATTCCAAGATGGCCACCCATGGAATGAACAGTAAGACACAAAATGTTCTTCAAATGTCCAGGATATAGGAAACTATTGTCTCAATCTAATTAAAATTAACTACACTATTACATGTGGATCTAACAGCAGCCAGTTGGAGCTCATGTCCACCAATCAAAACCTTACTTGCAGAATCATGCCAGTGAAAATAATTTGAAAACATTCCCAATTATCCTGAGAGTATACAACATGTTTCGTGTGAATTACGAATGCCTTAAAACGTGTTTTAAATAAATAATTTGTAATATAACACTGAAGACTGATTTAATTAAACAAAAACAAAAAAGAAATAATAATAATTTGTAATGTGAAATTGAAGAGTGATAACCAATCCCGTACATACTGGTATGGTTCACTGTACTGCAGCCACTAAAACAGACTCGCCCGATATTTTTAGAATTTGTATGCTCCCAAATAACGTTTTAAAAGGCGAAGTGTGATTGGTCAATATTTACAGACGAAATGTTTACCTGGACATAGTCGTCTACACAATGCTGTTAGCAATCTGATTAAAATTAGTTCTACTGATCTAAATAAAGCATTTACAATTCACACGAAACATGTCGTATACACTCAGGATAATTCGGAATATTTTCAAATTATTTTAAAAAACTGGCATGATTCTGCAAGTACGGTTTTGATTGGTGGACATGAGCTCCAACTGGCTGCTGTTAGATCCACATGTAATAGTGGAGCTAATTTTAATTAGATTGCTATTGTCTGAAACGTATAATTCAATGTCATTCCGTGAGATCATATTATCGGTTATTTCAATCAGCACTTATGTTACTTCGGACAGTGCAGTGCATTTCAGTCTTGTTGTTCTGCAAACACATTTCCTTTTATAAACAGGTTCTGTCTTGCTTCCACAGTTGATCAGCTGCTTGCAAGTTTTTGATTCTTCTGTTGTGTTGTTCAAATTGGCTTCCAGTGGCTGTTCTTTCTAACCTAACCAAATATCTTCGATTTGTGCGTTCAACCAAAGAAGCCTGAGTAGGTGGCAGGTTTTTCATCATTGAAGTCTTTCGCGGGAACATTTCTCTTCTTAGGTCGTTTACAGTTATTGAGTGTGATGAACTATGATACAAAATGCATGTAAAGTTCTCTATGACTTCGAAGTGTCGATAATTGATACTCACTGTATCAAATGGGTTCACATTAGGATAAGTGAATGCCTCTGTCACAGGCGGAAATGACGTTCAAGCTTCCCAGCATATTTTCTTGGCCTTTCCGAAAAACTCTGAGGTCGTATCTGATCCAGTAAAGGCATGGAAGAATGGAAGAGCACAGCATCGGTCTTTTCCAAGCTCAGAGCAAATGGAATTGATATGAAAGTAGCGGAAGTTCTTGCCTTTGCGAAATGCTACCCAAAGATGAATACCAGGGTGCAACTTTGCATCCGTGTCTACAGTGCTTATCATAATCATTCTGTCTCCTTTTTTGTGCAGCATCTGTAATATGTAGACATATTTTGGTATCCGTCTCTTCCTGGTCAGATTCTGGCATCGGCCCACTGCTGCCCTTTGTCACAACTGAGTGACCAGAGGTAACAGACTATTTTGTCTGGTGGAAAATAAGTGGCTGCTATATCTTCAGAGCAAACAATCCTCCTTTATTGGTTGTGTTATATTAAAAAGCACCAAAGTCCTTTGGTAGCTTTGTATGTGCAGAAACCTTTTTCTGGACACCCTTGCCTCTTTTTTCACGTGTGGCCTCCTTTAGACTGTTGGTCTTGTAGACATCCCATACAACATCAATACACTTATAATTGTGAAGTTGACGATAGGCCCAGTGTCTGAAGATCTGCTTGCTGTACTGGCCAAATGTTGAAGCATCTTCAACTGGAAGTGAATGCACCACTGCTGGGCCGTCAAATACTTTGACATCAAAGCTGGAAGGAGCATCACGCGTTTTGGAGTACAAAAGATCCAGTAGGTTGGACTTGCAATTTGGTAATCGAAGTTTGTCATGGTCACTTAGAGATGGAGGCCATGGGTGGTTTTCGTGCATAAAGAACTCTTGCAAGTTTCCAAGGTCATGGGTGGTTTTCTTGCATAAAGCACTCTTCCAAGTTTCCATCACACACTGGACAGGAAATGAACAACTGGTTGAAGAGGCTATAGTCATTCTTAATGTCTTCATTTGTTGTTTTGTCTTTGCTTTACTTTTATCAGTGGGTTTTTATGTTGAATAAACTGTCTTTATTGTTACGTAATGTTATATTTATTACAAAACAAATACATTACAAATGAGTAATAAACTATTTAAATACAGGTATAAAACTAGTATGACCACACAGATTGATCCTGAAATAATTGATATAAATAGTGGACATATATAAATCTTGTAAATCAAAACTTAGATGGAAAGAGTGTCTTTTTAAAATGTATAATTGCGCTGGCGATCATTTTGAATATGGGTAAATTTGATACTGGCCACCATAACTCTAGTATTACCACATAAAACCTTGAGAAATATATATATTCTGGCTCTTTCCCTCTGTGTCTTGTAGTTTTAAAGCTATGCTGAAATGAGTGATGTTGTATAATGGCGGTGGCGGCCATCTTGAATATGGGCAAGTATGATACTGGCCAACATACTG
>JAECMU010059364.1:0-16738 GCA_016106625.1 Dracogyra subfuscus
AAAAAAAAAAAAAAAATGAAACTGCCGTTAGGTATTCATTGATGCAAACGGCTATTGTTGTTCTACACATTTACATCAAAATTTACTCCTGTGTACCCGTATTGTTCATGTTCGCAACGATGTCTCTTGGCACGTAAGTGTCAATTGACTTTGAAGCGTGACGTATATTACGCCGAGAGCTTTTCTCAGTTCAGCCAACGAACGTTCATCCTAACGTTCGCGAACTATTTGACTGGTGTCCGTCGTGTGCATTTGGTTTAACGTGAAGCGCACAAACCAGTGTAGCGAACGTTTTCTTTTCACTCAGTCGGGCTGAACTCAGCCCTTGGGATAGCCAATACGTCATTCGGCCCTGAACTGGCATGTGTATTCAAATTGACATGCATTGTCGGTTTGTTTTTATTACTTTTGGTTAAAATTGAAATAGCAAGTTACATATCTTCCAAACGTTGAATCACTGTCACATTGCTGTCATACATGTCGAATGCATGCCGTTAAAATTAATAACCGTGATTATTAAAATTAGCATACAGACAACAAGCCGTTATCTGGCGGATTAGTAGTAGCCGATTACCTGTACCACGTGACCAGCACAAGCCCGCCGTATCAGTTAAACACCCTGGGGAAAGCCTTGCCCTTAAAGTCATCGTCACAGATCACTGACCTATTTAATGGCCTAACAAAGTATTACCTACGGTAACCAAAAATAATTCGATTTGTCCCTAAATATACTTTATTCAACCATCTTAATAACCACCATACTCCATTTATTAATAATATTTTGTTAAAATAATTGAATTATGGCAATTGGCCATAATTAAAAAACCATCATGTTTCAGTTAAGGTGATGTGATAGCTAGATTTAGTTTCCAACAATTAATGTCATTTTTATTTATTATAAATTTTTTAGAGAAATAAGGTCATTAAATCTGTGACAGTATGCCTTTAATGTAGCTGATATTCAAAACTTGTGGCACCATGTTTCAGTCGTTTCTCAAACGAAATAGTGCAACAAATGTACACACATACCAAAATGTATATAACCTAACGTACTCGCTAAATCCTGACTGAAGAACTCTCATCATTATTAACAAAATAAATCTTCCAACAACAACATAAAAAGTGTTTTTGCCATTTTAAATTCCTACATGTATGATGTAGGCCCGGAACGTTTAGGAAATTTATTTTTCACATAACTTAAATAT
Organism: Dracogyra subfuscus; assembly: GCA_016106625.1. Taxonomy (NCBI): domain Eukaryota; kingdom Metazoa; phylum Mollusca; class Gastropoda; order Neomphalida; family Peltospiridae; genus Dracogyra; species Dracogyra subfuscus. The sequence continues at coordinate 1,206 of JAECMU010059364.1, forward strand.
TTCATTGTTATAAAATTATTAGCATAAGACGAGGGACATTATGTTTTAAAACTTTTGATCAGCAGCAGTTACCATGCTTAAGCAATTGCTATTTAACATCTTAGAATTGTGTAGTGATCATCGAAACTTGCAGTCTGAATTGTGACATGATTCTGAACATAATGTTATAAAACTTACATATACAGGGTTTGACGTTAAATTTATTTACTACTAGACCAGTGGACTAGTATGTCTTAAAATTGACTAGACCTGACCTAATATCAACTAGACCAAACAGTTGAATGAATATTTAACGACACCCCAGCATAAAAATACACATCGGCTGTTGGGTGTCACAAATGTTATGTATATGAAAATATTATACCAAACTGCTGAATGACAATTTTGTTAAACTTTTCTTCATATTGCCCATTATTTGAAAAGTATACATAATAATTAGCCAATGCAACTATATTTGAATAAAACACACCAATGAAAACACCATGTATAACATGTAAATATTTCGAAAACGAAATCGATTATCGTATATTTGAAGAAGAAAAAAAAAGTATTCATAGAATGTACACTATTGTATATTTTGCATTTTCATTAGCTTATTCGATTTATTGGACCAAAAAACTTCAACAACAAAATGTACCGAAGTATCAAACAGAAACAATAATACTGTTTTCGCTGATAGTATTTAGGACATAGATCTATGTGCATTAAAATTAGCAAATATACATTCTATATTTGACAAACCTCGGTTGATCTGGTATCAATGGAATCGATCGAGTTGTGATATTAGGCGCCCGTCAGCAGTTAGTACCAGTCGGGATTATTCAGTTATTCACTGCCCACTGCATCACGTCTAACTGTAGAACTTGAGATTTCCGTGCCAATAGTTTAATGGAAAATATGAATGTTTGTAGGATCACTGGATGGCAAATTAATCCACCGCTCATAAATTATCAACATGACCAGTCGGGCTACTCAGAAACACTTATAACTAGACCGAACCAGCTGTTTACTAGACAATGTCGTTCAGACATACCTTAGTGTCGAACCCTGATATATTAACAGGGCTCGAACTTAATGTCGGCACCGACGGCAATTGCCTTCATTGAGATATAAATTACCGTAGGTAGCAAGCATCACCGATGACACTTTTGTGCCATCGATAAAGCACCTGAACAATGGTGAAATGTATACACCTGGTGTACATTATCTGCCAATATTTAACATTTACACATTTAAAATATGTCTAGATTTAACAAGATAGCCTTTCAGTCAGGTTTATTTTCTGCAATGTCACTTTTAAACAATTGCCATAGACGGGCTCAAAATTGCCGTCAGTGGGCTGTTTCACCCATTGCAATTCTTTTTAAAATTTGGTGTGGGAGACACATTCTTAAGTTTGAGCCCTGTATTAAAGAGGTCTCTGACTAATAGAGTCTTTATGAAGACCAAAATAATATATTAAATATATTTTCTTGTTTACAAATGAGGGGTGGGACATAGTGTAGTGAAAAATACTAGCCTTCTAAGTTATATAGGATTAATTTAGGATCTAGCCCTGTCGGTGAGCCCCATCATGGGCTGTTTATCGTTGCAACCAGTGCTCAATAACTGGTGTAACAAAGGCCATGATATGTACTATCCTGTTTGTGGAATACTGCATATATGAGATATATGAGTGGCCTGTAAAAAGCAAAGAGCAATCCATTTTTGTAGACCTAATAGGCGAAATAAAATTTCTACTAAATCCATCCAAAAATCTTATGTCCTTTTTCACAAGACAGATTTACATGTGGTTATTTTATTTTGGTATTTAGCTGGGGATTCTGTTACATTTTAATTCTATAATGCTTTGAAATACATTTTAGAGACTGTCCCAAACCACTTGCTGTCTTATATCCAGCAGACCATATGTTTTCTTAGTAGGCAATATTTCTGTTGGCCAGCTATTTTGGAAACAACAGCAGGGCATATTCGATGTGGCCCAGTGGTAAAGTGCTCGCTTGATTAACAGTTGGTTTAGGATCGATCCCCATCAGTGGCCACATAGGGCCATTTCTCGTTTCAGCCAGTGCTCCACAACTGGTGTAACAAAGGCCATGGTATGTACTATCCTGTCTGTGGGATAGTGCATATAAAATATCCCTTGCTGCTAATCGACAGTGGGTTTCCTCTCTCTATATTTGTGTGGTTCTTATCCATATGTCTGACGCCATATAACCGTAAATAAAATGTGCTGAGTGCATCGTTAAATAAAATATTTCTTTCCTTACTTCCCATTTCGAGCCCTGTCTTGCTGATAATGAAAAATCTTGAGTAGCCCTGTACATTGTGGCAGTGGATTTCCTCTCAATAGCTGTGTGGTCCTTAACCATACATGTATGTCTTGCACCATATAATGTCATCAACAGGGCTAGCCCTGGGTAGCAAAACAATTCACCAAATTGTCAATTAATCTTGTAGAAATTGTCTTTTATTTTCTAAAAAATGTCCATTATTACATCAAATTATTTTGCCAAACTAAAATAAAATTTGCGAACTACTTTCAAACTTTACAATTGGTGAATTAGGCTAGCCCTTATTAATATGTGTTATGTATCTTTAAATAAATAAAAACCTCCTTTATTTGCTTAGAATCTCAATGTATGTTTATATTTATACCAAACATTTCTGGTCGTTTGTAGTACTTCTAATATAATATAATCAAGGCTTCTAGAATTTACTAGCCATGATTAAAAATTCACTAGCCCTATTTTAAATACATGAAATGTTACTGCTAATAATAATCAGATATGTCACCTAAAGATGGAGATTGAGTTTTAAAATCCTTACAATGGGGTGGAAAGAGGGGCCAAGATATTCATATTTATAAAATATGTAAATATAGCATTTTACAAGGTTATTTTTTTTTCCCACTAGCCATCGGGCTAGTTATAGTAATTATTTGCTAGCCCAACACTGAATATTACTAGCCATGGGAGTGGGGCTACCATAATCTAAAAGCCCTGAATATAATATATATTGTATACTGGTATATATGATATTCAGCAGACGTCATACATTTGTAATTAGTGGGAGATAAAATCCAGTCTTGTATTAATTTCTACAAACATTAGGAGAACCAGAAACACACTGGATATATGAAAACTGATATTGTAAACATTTAAACAAAAATTTAATATGTAATTATAGTTGTTAAAAATTTCTTAACCAGAAATATGTTGCTATGGCAGCAAACTCCGGACTGTGTTAAAGTGGGTATTCTTTTGTTTTTTTCAGTGATGGATGATGATGATGTCCATCTATGTCTGGCCTGTAACCAAACCATCATCGGCCTCATCAACTACATCGTCCACAAAAAGAGTCAGTGTCGATCAAAGAAATCTCAAGCAACTACTCAGAAGAATGGAGGGGAAAGATCCCACTCAAATGAGGCTGGAAGAGATTCATCAAACTCCCTTTCACAACTTGCTATTTCCTACACTAGTGAAACGCCACCATCTTCACATATAATTACTAGTGGCACATTAACTGAGATTGTCTCGAACCAGTTTTTAACGCCACTGACTTCAAGTGGTCAGCGGAATTACATATTTTCCACAGCTGGGCATAATGAAGCCAATACAGTGCTTTCAGAAACTAGTCGTAACTATTTGTCTTCTGAGAAGAATGTTCCAAGCACATGCACCATCGACTATTCAATTCCAGGAATTAGCAGTCTTGCGATTCCCTCAACTGGCAGTTGTTTTTCGGGCAATGGTACACAGGTTATTGATGGTAAACCGCAAAACAATGTAAATAATTTTATTTCAACATTGGGTGGACAGACATCTTCATACAACTTGCCACAGGATACTGTCTGCACCGATTCTGCCGTTAGCATTGTTTCGTTAAACCAGCCTGTGTCTTTACCAGAAATGAGTCCACTTGATATTCAGCCGACGTCTGCTAATACACTGTGCTCCACCAGTCTTCCCGGCTCGTCAACTGAACACACACTGTCCCTGGAAATCCATTCACCTCTGTCCAGATTCATCACCGCAAACCTCAGTCCAGTGTCTGGCGTTGTCAGTCCCAGTTCTGTGATGCCTCAGACCAGTGTAGGAAACTGTGAAGATTTCTTTCAGTCCTTGGAGCTCCAGAGTAAATCCCAGCATGGCAGCAAGCCTTGTGCTCAAGGCAGGCACACTATGGACGAACAAGAGATGGATCTTGATCTTCCCATTTCTAGAATTCTGAGCAGCCTTGATTTCAGCAGTGATGAGGATTTGGTGGATTTCCCATTGGATGGGAGTTTTGGGGACATATCTGATGATGAGGATAATTCGTCCTACCCACCAAGTTCTCACACCGGAGGCAAGTGGAAACCTGGTGAAGGACCAGTCCATTCATTTTCTAAAAAAATAAATGTGGGAAACAGATGGAGAAGAGGATCATATTTAGATGCAAGGATGGGTCATGGAGGAAAGTGGAAGCCAGGAATGTCTAGAGGACGGCCCAAAAGTGATAAAGTGATGCCTGACAAAGTTTATGAGTGTTATGCTTGTGGGGTGTCATTTCATAATCGGTTCCAGTATTCCCATCACTGCAGTATGCAAAGTCACAAGTTGAGAATTCACAGCAAGTCGTCTGGTGGTCGCAAGGGCTATCACTGCTCGGCCTGTAGAGTCTCGTTGCCATCAAGGTTTTCTTATTCTCATCACTGCCGGAGAAAGTCACACAAATTTAATGTGAAGAATCAGGAACTGGGCTATTCAGAAATACAGATTTCTCAAGGAGTATTGGGAGCTGATAAACCAAATAAGTATGACTCTGAAAAGTCATCTCATCCAGAAAATATGTCTAGTTCTAGTCGGAGCCAGGAAAGTGGTGATCAGGTCAAAGGTCAAACTAAGCAGCAAGAGAATCTTGATGATGAAAAAGAACAGACTGTTAACAGTTTGGAATGTGACAATTGTAAAGTTTGCTTTGACAACAAGACCAAACTTTTGATGCATTGTGAAATGTGTAAAATAACTTCTGCATCAAAAGACAGAAGACTGGAAGGTGCAGGACAACTGTCTAGTAAAAAATCTGTAGATGATAATAAGGTGTATACTTGTACCAAATGTTCTCAAATGTTCATAAATCGATTTGCATATTCACGTCATCAGGGTTTATGTAGAGGTAAACATCCAGATGCTTCCATGGATGATGAGAATACAGATAAAAACAAAGACAAGGAAAATGCTGGTGCAGCAAAACATTCCGATAATGAGAAAAAACCTGATCTTTTGAATGACAGCATCAAACCACTTGTTATCAGGTTGTATTATTGTTCTAACTGCAAGCATTCTTTCAAGACACGTCCTTTGTATGATATCCATTGTACTATTTGCAAGTCTGCCGTAGACCACTCCCATTCTGTGAATGATAACTGTGGACATTGTTGCTGCTGTAGTCGAACCTTCAGGTCTGATCAAGAGCGTGCACAACACTGTGCAACTGGTGATCATCAGATAAAAGAATCACAGTTCCTCAGACAAATAGAGGATGACCCTGGTATGGACAAATTGACTGACAGTTCGAAAACAGAAGAAACAACCGACAGTGGTCCAAGACTGATCGATAAACAAGAGCAGAATCATGTGTGTTCCGTTTGCAATAAAAGTTTTACAAGACTCTACGACATAGTGCGACATCTTTTGACGAGATTTCATAGAAACCGCGCCATTGACCATCCACAGGTCATACACATGTTACAGAAATATCACCGCTTGCTACTCAGACTAAGTCCTTATCAGTGTAGTATCTGTCAGTTTTTCTTCAACAGAGAAGTGGACTTCCAAAGACATATTGCATGTGACTTGCATCTTAAAAACTGCTCAGCTATAGTAGGCCAGATTATGTGTGTTTCGTGCAAATACTCCACATTTGATCATCAGTCTATTTCAGTGCATATTGCTTCCGAGGGTCACCAAAACCTTCACAGGAAAAGCAAATTGCTCTGCATTGTGAAAGAAAAGAAACGCCAAATAAAATGTCAGTACTGTGGCATAGTGATGGATTCGAGAAAGCGAATGAGAAAGCATGTGGCTTACCGACACCCAACGGGAATTCCTCCTGAAATATTTGCAAGAGCCAAGGGAAGAAAGGAACCATCATGTTCAACCTGTGGCAAGAAGTTCTTCTCGGCATCGGCTCTAGCCGTGCATATTGGTCGGGTTCACCTGAACAACAAGCCATACCTCTGCAAACTGTGCAACAAGTGCTACAAAAGCAAGATGTCCCTCATTAAGCATTCCAAGTGTAACATGCACCTCAAGAGGATGAGGACGAAGGCGTTTGAAGCAGACCTCCAGACAGAGCAGCTGTCCACAGATTTCAATACGGAACTGGACGACAGCTATGTGATCATAGAAAATGATGTTGCTATTGATGTAGCAGAGAGTGCAGTGGAAGGTGATGTGAAGTCAGATGATGCTGATGATGATACCAGTGACAGTAGAAATAGCCAGTCTGCCAGTAAGAAAGATGAGCAGACGGATGAAATGCTAGAATTGAAAGAAGACGATGCTAGTGATAGAATGCTGCAGTGTGTACAGACCAATGTACATGTGACTGTCAAGTCTCAGAGTGATCCCAACTTGAATATATTGTACTTCGGAAAGGAAACTAAAACACTTTCAACTGAAAAGGTTTTCAGATGCGACAACTGCACATCTGGATTTGCAATGCTTGATGATTTACGTGAACATGTTGAAAACGAACATCCCGAAAACATCTTCACCTGTGACCTGTGTGGAAGTATATTCTTATCTCGTAAAGCCTTCAGGATTCACTGTTCGGGCAGGATGCATCAGGAACAGCTGGTGACGCAGGGTACCTCACAACCACTGTTCAAATGCTCTGAGTGTAGCATGCAGTTTGCAGATGAAAAATGGCGCAATTTCCACTTCCAGTATCAGCATAATCATATAAACAGTGAGGAATCTTTGGCAGAGATACAGCGAGGCAAGGATGAAGTCTCGCAAAGATTTGGATCTTTTCTTGGTGAACTTTACTACCTACCGAACAATGCACAAATCACTTGTTTAGTGTGTGACAAGTTGCTAAAGAAGGAGTACCTCCGGGAACATCTTCGACAGCATACAGGTGAGAAACCTTTTGCCTGTAAGCTGTGCGACAAGGCATTCGTGGCTCGTCTGTCGCTGCGGCGACACCTCATGTGTCATTTCGGGCTTCTGGACAGGAACTGTGGCATTTGTGGGAAACACTTCAAAAAGACCGACCAGTACAAAACGCACATGCAAGAGCACATCAACAAGGACAGGGGTCAGTGCCACATGTGTGACATCTGCGGCATGGTTTTCCCCCTCGAGAAGCAGGTCGTCCACCACATGAAGAGGCACGGGGAGCGCAAGTTCAGCTGCCCTTACAAAGGCTGTGCCTGGAAGTTTGTGCTCAAGAGCGAACTGAAGGTGCACATCTACTCACACACCGGAGAGAAGAAGTACCTCTGTGACACGTGTGGTAACGGGTTCGCTACAAAGACTCGCTTGGTCCGTCACGTGCGCACTCACACGCAGGAGCGGAACTACCACTGCGAGCATTGCAGCTACAAGGCAGGCAGCCGGACTCACCTGCACCGCCACATGCGCATTCACCTGGGCTCAAAGCCCTTCAAGTGTCCATACTGCTCATACACCTGCAACACCCACGAGAATGTCCGCAAGCACATCACCAAGACACGGAAACATGCTGGACTTAAGATCTATCCGTGCAAGTACTGCTCCTATGGCTCGAACACGGGAAAGGACTTCAGGAATCACTTGATGCTCGACCATGCCTCAGAAATAAAAGGTCTCAATCTGGAAGCATTGTCTGTGTTTACCGGCTTGTACAACAGATCCGATGACCTGAAGCATGTTGATGGGATGAACATCATCCAGATCCCAAAACGGAAACCGAGGACTGCGCGAAAGAGACCAGGTAATGTAGTAGCAAAGGTGAAAGAGTCCACACATGCTGCTCCCATTGTGAGTGAATCCACCAATCACGAAAGGCAGGACAGTGGTGGGGCTCCAATATGTAACATGCAGTCGTATTGGTCGATGCAGCAGCCCGATCAGACTCACTGGTTTGCTGGAGACCGACCGAGTGGCGACGGCGATGCAAAGTACGTGGATCAGGATTCTGACTTGTTGTCCTATCAACGTAATAACACCATGATGATGATGTCGACACACTCATCCACTCACATGACCGGCTACGACCATCTGGGTGATCACAATGTGGCCGATGTAGTGATTGTGTCCAGTGAATATTAGAGTGGACTGATGCTAAACTGTGTTAAATCGGAGGACTTCCCCAAACTTGGTAACTTAACTGTGATCTGGGTCCATGCTTATAAAACATTTAAGAAAGAAAGAAATGTTTTATTTAACGACGCACCCAACACATTTTATTTACGGTTATATGGCGTCAGACATATGGTTACGGACCACACATATTTTGAGAGAAAACCTGCTATCGCCACTTCATGGACTACTCTTTCCGATTAGCAGCAAAGGATCTTTTATTTGTGCTTCCCACAGGCAGGATAGCACAAACCATAGCCTTTGTTGAACCAGCTATGGATCACTGGTCGGTGCAAGTGGTTTACACCTACCCGTTGAGCCTTGCAGAGCACTCGCTCAGGGTTTGGAGTCGGTATCTGGATTAAAAATCCCATGCCTCGACGAGGATCCGAACCCAGTACCTACCAGCCTGTTGACCGATGGCCTAACCACAACGCCGGTCTTAAAAAACATTTAAGAGTCCAGACTCATATCTGTAATGATGTCACACACATACAGTTTGTATGGTGTTTTCATGATATTACTGTCTCACAGATTCTATTAAGAGTCTCAGACCAGCCTCGGTGGCGTCGTGGTTAGGCCATCGGTCTACAGGCTGGTAGGTACTGGGTTCGTATCCCAGCCGAGGCATAGGATTTTTAATCCAGATACAGACTCCAAATCCTGAGTGAGTGCTCTGCAAGGCTCAATGAGTAGGAAGTAAACCACTTGCACCGACCAGTGATCCATAACTGGTTCAACAAAGGCCATGGTTTGTGCTATCCTGCCTATGGGAAGTGCAAATAAAGGATCCCTTGCTGTTAATCGACATATGAGTAGCCCATGAAGTGGCGACAGCAGGTTTCCTATCAAAATCTGTGTGGTCCTTAACCATATGTCTGACGCTATATACCCGTAAATAAAATGTGTTGAGTGCAGTGTTTAATCAAGCATTTCTTTCTTTCTATAGAGTCTCAGTAGATACTCTAAAGGTTTATAAGCACCAAGCCTGGGTGATTATGACATTGTGCTTGTGTCTGATCACAGTCAAGGGTTTGTTTCTTAGTCTTTCTGTATGAGAAGCTTGTAATAATGATACTTACTGTCATCAGTGGCACTCAAAACAAACAGCACATGTAGGGCAAAGGGATATAGTCCTCTAAAGACAATATGGGTTAAAACTTTCAGTTTATATGTGTAGCTTACAATATTAATTTCTGTATCTCCAATGTGTTGCCCTAGCTATAAGAAGAGGGCGAGGCAAATGCATTTTTGTTTCATTTTGGCAAAAATCAGCCTCCCCCAAACCAAAAATTTATGCATAGAAGTTTAAGACATGCTAGAATTTTGGCACTGATGCTGGGTTTTAGATGGTTCTTTTCAAAAATACATACTCTATACTTCATGAATATCTCTACACTTCAATTGATCATGATATAAGCATTAAGAATAAGATGTAATATTGAGTGTCGGATGAAAGTGTTGTTATACCCTCAGAAATGTTTTTTTCACAGATGTGAAAGATTTCTATTTAAGGAAAGAAGTTAAGTTTTAAACAAACAAAAAAAAACCCAAAACAAACAACCAACAACCTCAAAACAATAAACCACCACCAACCCAACCTACCATGATGTAATAGGACCAAGTACTTGAAAACTACATAGGAGCGAGAAATAGCCCAGTGGTACAGCGCCCATCTGGGATCGATCCCTGTCGGTGGGCCCATTGGGCTATTTCTCCTCAGCCAGTGCACCACGACTGGTATATCAAAGGCTGTGGTATGTGCTATCCTGTCTGTGGGATGGTACATATAAAAGATCCCTTGCTGCTAATCGAAAATAGCCCACGAAGTGGTGACAGCGGGTTTCCTCTCTCAATATCTGTGTGGTCCTTAACCATATGTCTGATGCCATATAACTGAAATTAAAATGTGTTGAGTGCATCATTAAATAAAACCTTTCTTTCTTCTTTTTTCTTTGAAAATTACATATAGTTGAGTGGTAAAACACTCGTCTGCTGTACAGTTGGACTAGGACTAGGACTGGTTTCCTGTCTTAGACTATATAATATGTCAAAATTACCAAATGTTTGATATCCAATAGCCGATGATTAATAAATCGGTGTGCTCTAGTGGTGTCCTTAAACAAAACATACTTTAACTTTGGAAACTGTGTAAAACGAAAGCACTAATTTAACATCCAAACATGTATACAACTGATTTAGTTTTTTCCATTCCAACCAGTGCATGACAACTGGCCGAAGGCCATGGTATCTGGGTATGAGCTTTCTTGTCAGTGGTAAAGTGCATATACAAGAAAAATGAAGCAGGTTTCCTCTGATAACTACGTGTTAGAATTACCAAATGTTTGACATCCAATAGCTGAATTAATTAATGTGCTCCATTGGTGGTGTTAAAGAAAACAAAGTTTAATTTTAAAACTTTCAACAGAATGAAGGGATTAATTTAAAGGTGACTTAATTTAGAGAGTTGCAGGCCTTGGTTTGCAAATTGGTGAAGTCATCTGGTTGGGGGAAAAACAAATTGTTTTGTTTAACAACATCACTAGAGCACATTGAATTATTAATCATCAGCTATTGGATGTCAACCATTTGGTAATTTTGACGTAAGAGTCAGAGAGAATATCTACTGCATTTTTCCATTAGTAGCATTTATATGCACTATCGTACAGACAGGATAGTACATACCATGACCTTTGATATACCAATTGTGATGCACTGGTTGGAACGAGAAATATCACAATGGACTCATCAGGTTGAAAACAGGCATGTGTTGGGTTAGGTGAAAATTCAACAATTACAAATGTATGAACATACACAAATGTAATGTTCTAATAAAAATGTATTTAATACTTTCTATATTTCTTTCTTTGATATTACATACACTATAATACATGCATAAGTCTTATATAACATGTTCCATAATATATGCAATATTGACTGTATTTGAAACTAATTAGCCTGGTGCTATTTAGCGGTTTGTGTTATTAGAAACCTACATGTATCGGTTTTCTTGTTCATAAATAGTAAATTTACTAATTATAATCAGACATTTTTATTGTGCCTTCTGAATCTATATTAAAATGTATTGAACATAGAATACCTGATTTTCAAACCTTTATAGGACATATTCTAAATGCTATATTGTGCTTTTTGTGTTGCCTTCATGATGTGAAATAAAAATATGACTTTTCCACTTTTGCATTGTTTAACTCCAGGAGGCTGGAATTTAGCTTAGTTGGTTGAGTGCTTACCTGAGGTACTTGCTTCACAGGATTGAACAACAGTGGATCTGTTCAACTGATTGTTGTTGTTTTTTGTTCCAGTCAGTGCACCACAACTGTCTGTGGGAAAGTGCATATAAAAGATCCCTAGGGCAGCATGGCCCAGTGGTAGAGTGCCCGCCTGATGCGCGGTCGGTCTAGGATCGATCCCCGTCAGCTGACCACTGGGTTTTTTTCTCGACATAACCGTATGTCCGACGCCGATATAACCGTAATTAAAATGTGTTGAGTGCGTCGTTAAACAAACCAAAAAAACAAAACAAAAACCAATAAAAGATCCCTTGCTGCAGTAGGAAAAATTCAGCAGGTTTCCTCTGATGATTACATGACATCCAATAGCCAATGATTAATTAATCAATTTGCTCTAGTGGTGTCATCGTTAAACTTGTTTTGTTTAACTCATTTTTCACAAACTGTTATGTCGTATACCATTGAAACTTTGTTCATAGTTACATCTATGAATGCCCATCTGAATGCATGTTAAAAACCCTAGAAGAATTATTATTATACATCCATCTTAAGGGATTTAATATGTTTATGGTACAACTAATTCTGTGCAATTTTTCTGTTTACAACTAATGTCATGTTTATAATAATATATTTGTATCTGGATTGTAAATAAATCGAATAAAAAATCTAATTTTCACAAGTCTTTTTATGAAATATTCTGTCTTAGTTTTATTGAACCGTAAAAAGAAAAGGTTTGGTTAATCCCATCAATAGATCTTTCTCGCATTCCAACTGTATATGTGCACATACTAACATGACCCATAAATGTACAAAAGGGCGGGCGGGGGAGTCCCAGAGAAAATTCTTAAATTGGGTCAAAAATAGCAGGCATGAACACTTCAGCATATATTTCCATCAGTCTACCCACAATGACCCTTGTCATGATTATCATGAATAGCTTTGTAGATCTATGTGGAAAATAGGACAACAATGGGGGGAACAAATCTATTTAGACTGACCACCCATATTTGTTTTATGTGGAAAATAGGACAATAATGGGGGGGGAAATATATTTAGATTGACCACCCATATTTGTTTTGAGCTAGAAAGCTACTACATTAAACTCTTTCGTGCTGGGGTGTTGTTAAATATTCATTCGTTCATTTCAGGGGCGGGACACAGCCCAGTGGTACAGCGTTTGCTAAATGCATGGTCAGTTTGGGATCAATCCTCGTCTGAGGGTGCATTGGGCTATTTCTCATTCCAGCCAGTGCACCACGACTGGCATATCAAATTCCATACTAAGTACTACCCTGTCAGTGGGATGGTGCATACAAAAGATCCCTTGCTGCTAATCGAAAAAGAGTAGTCTCTGAAGTGGCAACAGCAAGTTTTCTCTCTCAGTACCTGTGTGGTCCTTAACCATATATCCGACACCATATAACCGTAAATAAAATGTGTTGAGTGTGTCGTTAAATAAAAATGTCTTTCTTTCATTTCATTCTTTCGTGATAAGGTGGTGTTCAACATTCATTCATTCATTTCACTTGTGTATGATTGGTAAAATACCACGTGCAGTTAATAATACTGAACAATAATAATAAAGAGAAGTAAAAAGAAAGAAAAGTTTTAATGACACAATATTTATTTACGGTTATATGGTCAAGGACCACATGGATATTGAGGGGAAACCTGCTGTCACCACTTCATGGACTACTCTTTCTTTTTTCTTTTTTTATTAGCAGCAAAGGATCTTTTCATATGCACCATCCCACAGACAGGGTAGTACATACCATGACCTTTAATATACCAGTCATGGTGCACTAGCTGGAATGAGAAATAGCCCAATGGGCCTACCAACAGGGATCATGCGAGTGCTGTACATTTCCCCCCTAAAAAGATAACCAGTAACCAATTGGTTATTTAAATTTCAACCCACATGTAAGCATCAAAGAGATTTGAGAAGGCATTTCAGTATTTATATATATTTATCCTGCAACTATTCATGAGTCTATGGTTAGATTGTAGCCATGGATTTTCTTTTTAAACTATGGAAAAAAAAAAAAAGAGCTTTATTTAACGACGCACTCAACACATTTTTATTTACGGTTATATGGTGTCGGACATATGGTTAAGGACCACACAGATTTTGATAGATAACCCACTGTTGCCACTTCATGGGCTACTCTTTCCGATTAGCAGCAAGAGATCTTTTATTTACACTTCCCACAGGCAGGACAGCACAAACCATGGCCTTTGTTGAACCAGTTATGGATCATTGGTTGGTGTAAGTGGTTTACACCTACCCAATGAGCCTTGCGGAGCACTTACTCAGGGTTTGGAATCGGTATCTGGATAAAAAATTGCAAGCCTCTACTGGGATCCGAACCCAGTACCTACCAGCCTGTAGACCAATGGCCTAACCATGACACCACCGAGGCCAGTCTCACTGATTATGATGACATTACCGATTAAAGCAAAGTCATAAACATATACTAGCAGATTATGACTTTTGCTGTCACTAGTGATGTTGCAGGCATAGAAATATTATAAAATTGCTCGTTTGACCTCTAGGTCATCGTACAATGTAGATGAAATAACAAATAATAGCTATTATCTTTAATTTTTTATTATCTGCAGGATAAAGATAATATCTAGTTAATGACGAAGGATATCGGTTTTAACCTGTCCGGGCAAACAAGAAATTTACAGTATAAAGCCAATATCATATGTCATTAACTAGTTACTTTTTTCTTTTTTTTAATGAACACAAAATTAACAACAAAAAATTATAGTGTGATGCCTGCACACCCAACAGCCTTTGACAAACTAGCCACTGGGCACGAACAAATCTCTCTATTTCCTAAAACAGTTTCTGGCAATTTTCAGTGAAAAGCTAACAACAAAAAAAAGACTGCACGTTTTCTTCCTTTTTTTATTTTATTGCATGTTTGTTTCATATTTGATTCCTTGGCCCCGTTCCACAAAAGAATTGTAGCTAAGGTTAACTGAAGTGACTTACGGTGAATTTTACAACTGGCACCGTAAACTTTACATCTGTTCCACAAGGCAACCTTATGGTAGTCGTAAGTGCCCCTTTAATGATTAATATATTCTTTACGAAGAAGTACGAATTAGTTAAATAATGAATTGGTTACAGACTTTTCGGAACATCTTAGATGTATTCATTATATCAGACATCCATGAAGTAACTATGTCAGTTTATTTGCTAAGCGATAACTGACGAATGCATAAGAGTTATCTCCTGTATTTTTATATGAAAGTCTATGGCCTAGAATATTTATTCATCAAGCACAGAGTTTTATAAAGGTTATTTACTATATATTAGATCCATTTTTATAAAAAAAAATATTATCCTTCGTAGAAAATGACAATCATCATTTAACTGCCATTTGAAAGCTACGTTAGTGGCTTACAGCTGCCTCGTACCTACTGTAAATTTTCACTGTAATTTACAACAGTAAGCTATGCCAAATTGTGGAATGGGCCGGCGATCGTTGACAAAAATTACAGTTGCAATGGTAGGTATTTACAGCGATAGTAGTGATAAGTTAGCTTTGTGGAATGGGGCCCTCAAAAGCACATTAAAAGAAATCTTTGTCCAGGCCATACAACAAATGTATATTGCTTATCAACTGATATAATATAATCTAACCTTGCATGCAAGTACAACTTGGGATAACAGTGTCACAGATATCATTAATACGTCATTTTTACAACATGAATCTTGCCAGTCATGCATAACGTTTCCGGGACAGAAGACTTGTACATTAAATACATATTTTATTCCAAATATTTCCATATGCAGCATACAATTACTTTGATACTGTCACTCCAAAAGTAACCTTGTGTAACATTTCACAGAAAAAACATACATGTTCATGAAATATTTATATTTTTCATTCATCCATGAAAACATCCACATAAAAGAAAAAGAGGAGAGAGT
>JAECMU010059366.1:0-10356 GCA_016106625.1 Dracogyra subfuscus
ACCTACCCACTGAGCCTTGCGGAGCACTCACTCAGGGTTTGGAGTCGGTATCTGGATTAAAAATACCATGCCTCGTCTGGGATCCGAACCCAGTACCTACCAGTCTGTAGACCGATGGCCTAACCATGATGCCACCGAGGCCGGTTCTTTAAATAAAGCACAGGCATTAGCAAATAACCATATAATATGCAAACTAAAAGTACCTAAATTATACCCACCATTAAAGATATAAACTACAGCATTTAGAAAAGTAGTAACAATTCTTGATATTCCCGTCTTCATTTTTTAAAAAGATATTCAAGGATTCACAACAAGTTTTATTTTCCCCAAGAAATGAAAAAATGAAGAAGAAATTATATTTATAAAAACAGTTCAGAGAAACACTTGAGTCCACAAAGGATGACTGACCCTGTGACCTTTGTATGACCTATTGTACAACAGGTGATCACTCTACCACTTAGCTACACTATCCAAAGGATGCAGAAATATGTGTTTAGTTAAAGTTCTCCCCAGCTAATATCAACTGGGCAAACAAAAATGTAATATGTTTAATTTGATGATTCTACAGTACAACTACCCATATTTAATTTACCACAAAGAGAGCAAACAATGACATGTTTACATTATTTACACCTGTAAAAATTTAAAAAAAAAAAAAGTATTTATTAAGCTGTATATTTGTCACAATTAGAACTGAAATCTTACCCTTGTGTCCGTGTCATTTGCATAAATGATGTAGAAGTCTTTTCCTAAGGACTGGGTTTCTAATATCGTTACAGTGTCTTTGTCAACGAAAAAGCTGGGTCTGTTCAAATTTCGTTCAACTTTGACGGTGAGTGTGGTGAAACTGTACTTGGATGGAATACCGCCATCAAAAGCTCTCAGTCTTACCTAATAAAAATAAAATAATGATTTGTTTTTATCTTAATAGTACATGGTAAACAGGTTGCTAACACAAAGATCAATCTGTTTTAGTTACTACATTCATAAACAAACACATGACATTAAGTTATAATGAAAGATTTAAAGAGTTATAAGACTAGTTATTTATTTATCAAAAGAAGGTCACAAATAGCAGGTCATACAAAAGTGCTAGCATGAACCAAAAAACAACTGCAGTCAAATCACACAATTAAATGTATATTATATATGCATAAATTAACAATACATGTCTGAATTTGTTTTGTTTATCTTATGTAGCGTATGAATATAAATGTTTAAACACTTTTATTTAATCAGGTGATGCTAAAAGATGTCATTTGGCAAATTACATAATTTTGATAAGCAACGTCATTTCCGAAAGTCTTAGCTGTATGCATTAGGATGGCTTGTTTAGTTATATTGGAAGGAATTGTCCAAATTGTCCAATTTGTATTTAGTTTGTATTTCATGAATGCCAATGAAGGGAACGTGTCAAACATTTAAACTGTCAGTTAAACAGTTAATTTTTTTCAATAGCTGTAGAAAAACACTTACAAGTAAGTTTCAGATATGAACTTTCTTACATGTCTTTGAACACTAACAGATTCATTTCATTAGCAATGACGTTTTTCATCCATGCATATGTCAACTCTGCTGTAGCATTTTCTATTAATTTATAGTATTAAACAAGTGTAATATTACGTGGTATCTGTGTCACAAACTTATTTCTTTATGTACCTTTCACATGTGTTTTCTTTCAAACATCTCAATATGGTTGCCTGAATAATCCGCCGCAGTGTGAGTCAGATGGTATATGTGTGTGTAGGCATGGCTTAAATTTGATTTGTTCTTCAAGATATGAATGCAAAAAAGTAAATACCCTTGACCAATCAAATTTATAAACACAAAGTAAAATAAATTATTTCAATATGTTTATGTTATAGTTTTTACTTGTTTTAAACAATATTTATTCACAATTATAATGTTCGTTTGGGATTGGCCAACGGGAAAATGACTATATCAGTATTATTTATCTATTTTATATATACTACAGACAAAAAGTTAAAAAGTTACATACTGTGTATTGAACTGGCTGGTCATTCAGTACAGACGTCTTCAGTATTACTTGTGCTTGTTCGTTATTGATTTTATTCACTCTAAAGTATGATGGTGCTGTCCCATCTCCAACAATTTCATAATCAATTGTGTTAAACGGAGCCTAGGATAAAAGAAATGAAAATATACTTTGTTAGACATCAAACATTCTTACCAATCATATTTACTTTGTAGCTCAGTTACACAATCTGAATAGTTAATAAATAACATTAATTAATTAAACATGTATTGATTTAAAAGATGAGTATGCACCATAAAAATATTAGTGATTAGTGTAAGCTAAGTGATAAAAAAAAAGCACACAATAAAATAAGAAATTTGGGACATATTATTCCTAGTAACTAAAGTACCTTAAAACAAAAAGAAAAGTGAATTGAAACTTACAAATAAAAAATATTAATAGAATGCTGTCAATTAATACCATATAGTGTATTACTATATAAAATAACACAATGTATAACTTAAAACTTGCATTTTAATATAACATAACATAACATAAGGTAAAATAAAGAAACATAACACAATAGAATAGTTTAAGATTATTATTAAGAAAACACCTACTATTGTGTCCAAATCGGTTGCCGAGACTGTGTACACCACTGAATCAACAGCTTGAGTTTCTTGAATCGAAGTCTCATATGGGGCGTTCTGAAAGATGGGTGCATTCAAATTCCTCACCACTGTGATATCCACAGTTGCTGGAACGCTGGTTTTTGATGGGATGCCCATATCATATGCCTCCACTTGAAACTGAAAAAATAGGCAGTCTTTCATTAATGTCTTCTATGAAGACATGATAAAAAAAGTGTTTGACATTCAAACTGAAATCATCCACTTCAAATCTTTAAGCAGTCAACATTCATCTCCACTGCTGCAAATATAATCTTTTTTTCTTTTTTTTTTTAGCTTCAAGAGTTTTTTTTTTCACAAGCACATTCCAAATAATTGGAATACATGAAGGTAACACACCAGCATTTTTGTTGTATCATTATATAACAATCCTTTGCACTAGGCTATTATTTATCGAAAAGCAGCAAGTAATATTTTGGATGTAATCTCAGTGTCTTGCCTACCATATTTTAGTTTGATATACTAGTAATCCAATCATCATATAATAGTATGACTTCATCAATATATTGTTATCTTTTTAAAAAGATTTAATCATGGTCAACAACTATACAACTAGATATAATTGCCTCTTTTTTCTTTTTTCTTTTTTTGTGTGATGAAGTCGTGACCAATTTAACATAGAGTTAAATGTTGAAACTGAAACCATCATGGTCACCAGAAACTAACAGCTATATCTTGCCATCTGATTTACAAACAATTCGATATGAAAACAGATTTTTACTAACTGAACACCTGCTTAACAACCTTAACCGAAGAACGTAAATAAAAAAACCCCACAATAAATGATAGTAGGCATGATATACAAAATAAAATTATTTTATTAGTTTTTTCTCATTATAGGTGACAGTAACAAACACAGTAAACGTGGGGTTGTTTTAATCCTCAAATACGTTGCTAATTGGCATTTTGAAAATATACTTACATTAAAGGTCTGAGCTCTGCACGGATCAACCAACAGAGACCTTCGTGCAGAAATAAAGCCAGTGAGAGCATTTATCTGGAAACAGTCTTGTGGAGTACCAAAGAATCGGTATCGTACATCCTTGTTAGGGCTCTGAAATAAAATAAAAACCCCAGTGAATTACACATTTGTAGCACTCATTTTAAAGCACTGACACAAGTGAAAAAGATGAAGACTGTGTTTAGCTGAGAAGCTGTTTGTCAATCATTGTAATAAAAGACAATATGTTCTAGAGTACATAATAAGTAACCTGCTCCTACTGCAGTTTTTAGTCTAAAATATAAAAACAGGACTTGAAATTTTTTAATATTTTGAACAAGAAAAGGAAATAATAAATTTAGCAATGTAGTTCTAATAACACAAATAATACTGACAGCCACATTTATAGACATTTGAAATATTACTGATAACACATAATAATGCATCCATAATTTTCACAATTTTTCTATAAAAATTCCCCTTATATATAAATAAAATAACAAATATATGGCATAATATATATATATATATNGGTAGATAGATAGATACAATGTAGATAGATAGATAAATATAAGAACTATTCAAAATATAAGAACTATTGAAAATATAGTTTTAAAATGGTAAGACTCCATTTAATGATTTAATTTAAAAACATTTTTAAAGACATATTGTTCACACATTCGTGAAAATAATAGAAGAAAAAGGATTTCCATACTGAAATATTTTACAAGAGACTTTACCGTTAAATCATTGTCTGTGGCGTTGACGTCAATTATGGTCTCTCCCATGTTAATGGTTTCAGGAATTCTGTTTTGGTAGCTGGATGGGTTGAAACTTGGTGCACGGAAGTTGGTGGTGATGGTCACTACACCCACTGTTGTATTGCACAAGCCACCACGATCACAAACCTGAATACGCAGCTGTAAGCAGACGAGAACAGATCATCAAATGAGGCCAACATAAAAAAAACCACATGCAAATCATATTTACACATGATTTTGTGGTCTTGTTAAGACAGTTCAAATGTGCCTATTTTGTTTCCAATTACTAACACACTAAAAATCACTCTATCAAATGTCAATAGTTAAATTTCTACTACATTCATTACAATATAACATCATCCACACATAGAAATGAAAATTTGTTAATTCTCAATGAACGTAAAAATTACATCGTCAAGGAACGTTTTTTATGTTGGTCTTATTAAGCATTATTGTTTATGCAACAAAATAATTCAAAACAGGATAAACTTTTAGTGTTTTTATTAGCAAATATGATGCAATTTTAATTATAAGTATTGTCGTTATTTCTTTTATGTTCATCTGGGAATTAAAAAAAACAAAATTATATATAAACTTATGTGAGAACAGCTTTGCGATTCACACAGTTTGCAGATGATAAATATTTTTTCATATACCGACTAATGTAAAAGAAATAATATCAGTGTCTGTATATTCAATGTATTTCTGGTTGTCTTAATATTTGTAAGAAGCCCAAACTGGATTTTGTCTTCAAATAATTTTGTATGTATGACAAAAATATTTTAGGAAATAAAATGACATTTAACCTAGTACAAATATTAGAATGATCAAAAACACATTTAATATACAGCCACTAATATCTTACGCCAAAAAATATATCTGATATGTAATTACAATAGTTAAAAAGTCTCTGTTAGTTGATAACAGCTTAAAAACTGCAGAAAACTCAGGAATGTCCCTTTATGTTAATAAATATTTATCTTCTAAGGGGTGTAGTACATACCTGGTAGTCATTTCTGTTGATCTGTCCAAGGTTATTACTGATGGTAACCTGACCATTTGAATCAATGCCAAAGTATGCATCAGCAGGGTCATCACCAATTATTGTGTAGTCCAGCTGACCAAACACAGTAGTCTATAAAACAGAACAATGTACATCATTCAGAAAGTAGCATTGACAGTATACATGTATTCAAGGCTTATTTAATGGGTATTGAATAAACATCACGGTTCTAGATAAAATAAATTACATTCTTGAAATTTTAGACGTTCTAAAGATACCGTATAATTATTATGAGAAAACAAAATGGCTCATAATTTTTTTTATAACAAATGTTACATCATTCAGAAAGTAGCATTGACAGTATACATGTATTCAAGGCTTATTTAATGGGTATTGAATAAACATCACGGTTCTAGATAAAATAAATTACATTCTTGAAATTTTAGACGTTCTAAAGATACCTTATAATTATTATGAGAAAACAAAATGGCTCATAATTTTTTTTATAACAAATGTTACGACTGAATTTTATTCACATTTGTAAAGAAACTACTGGGCGTTTTATACACAAAAAAAATGTGTATGCTATCTCCTGTCCAATCCATACTACTAAGGTTAAGGTGAATAAGAAGTATTATAAATGTAATATTTTACCCATTACAGTTAAGCACTCAAATGGATTCTTTCCACTTTAATAAAATATTCCGCTTGCCAAATCATACTGCTATCCATTAAAGGTCTTGTTAAAACATTTAACAATGCACTGATATGGGTAATCATTTTAAATGCCCATTTTGCAATTTAACTAAATCATAACCATTTACACAAATATATATTTTTTAACTCGAATTTTCTATTCTGGAATTATTACTGTTTACAATATAATTTTAAAGGATTAAATAATTTTTAAAAATACAGTTTTTACAGACAAGCCTACATTTAAATAGTGAATACAATGAAAACTCTTAAGACTGGACCTTCTGTAAACAGGAATTCCCTCAAAACCAGATGTTTTAAAGAGTCCCTTTTTAAAAACCAGTTCAGAACTTAACATCTCTAAACCAGAACCCTTTTAATACTGGACATCTGTATTGGTCCCAAGGATGTCCGGTTTAGTGGGGTTTCACAGATTTTCTAACAATATTTTCAGCCATTTAAAAATTTATGGAAAGAAAGAACAAAATCAATCCTTACCGGAGGATCATTATCTCGACCGAGAACTCTGAAGACATTGGTTCCGGGAGGTGGTGTAGAACCCTGGTTCAGGTCTGCTGTGTATGGAATGCCAGTAAAGTACGGATTGGTGTTGCGGCGGACATTCACAGTCACGTATGCCAAAGCACTAGCACATCGCCGATTGGTGGCCATATCACACACTTGGACACTTCCAGAGAACGTGTCTTGAGACTTAATAAGAGTCAGTGATTTCCGAACGTACACCTCACCAGTGGACCCACGCACACCAAAATACTCATTGAACAAAGGACTGCTGGTTGAGGTGTAAGACAACTTACTGTATGGTTCCTGAAAATCAGAAATAAAACTGGACACATTAAATATACATCATAAAGTTCATACCAGTATACAGACAACTCCAATTACATACAAATTGAAGAACTGCATATGATGTGAAACCTCCGCAAAATGAAAGTAGTACTGCACATATATGAACTAAAAGCTTATAGCCTTGTCAAATACTTATGGCTTAAGATGTTTCCTATTAACTACAGATTGAAGATGAATTTGGTGAATATATTTCATAATAATCACTATCAGGTGCTACACTTCTGTTAACAGAACAGCCACTATCCAACACAATACATCCTTCCCACTTTGTGAAGTAAAGAATTATAGGTGGTTTACCTACTATAACAGAACAGTCACTGGCATAATACATCCTTCTCACTTTGTGAAGGACTACAGGTGCTATAACAGAACAGCCACTATCCAGCACAATAAATCCTTCCCACTTAGTGAAGTGAAGGACTTCAGGTTCTATAACAGAACAGCCACTATCCAGCACAATACATCCTTCCCACTTAGTGAAGTGAAGGACTACAGGTGCTACCCTACTGTTACAGAACAGTCGCCATCCATCAAAGTACATCCTTCACATTTTGTGAAGTGAAGAACTACAGGTGGTACACCTATTGTAACAACAGTCGCCATCCAGCATAATACATGTTTCCCACTTTGTGAAGTGAAGGACTACAGATGCTACACCTACTGTTACAGAACAGTCGCCATCCAGCACAATACATCCTTCCCACTTTGTGAAGTGAAGAACTACATACGCTACACCTACTGTTACAGAACAGTCGCCATCCAGCACAATACATCCTTCCCACTGTGTGAAGTGAAGACCTACAGATGGTACACCTACTGTTACAGAACAGTCGCCATCCAGCACAATACATCCTTCCCACTGTGTGAGGTGAAGGATTGGCTCTCTCAGACTTAACAATCTGAATGAAAGTCT
Source organism: Dracogyra subfuscus (assembly GCA_016106625.1). Taxonomy (NCBI): domain Eukaryota; kingdom Metazoa; phylum Mollusca; class Gastropoda; order Neomphalida; family Peltospiridae; genus Dracogyra; species Dracogyra subfuscus. Next base: position 7,851 of record JAECMU010059366.1, read on the forward strand.
TGATAATAATAATAACCCATGAATTAGCAGCAAAACAATGATAAGACATCTTTGTGAAAGAGGAACTACAAATCTTGCTCACCAGTGACACCCAACATCAAAAGTCTGTTGTTATTTTGAACTAGACTAAGAAAATTATGCAAAGGGTTTTCAAAAAGTTGAAAAATAAGTACAAGGTTAAAATTGGGCATCATTTTAGTCAGTGGTGCATCATACATGGAACTGGATTCTAAAGGCCGAATTTATGAAGCCTGTTTTTCTTAAAACACAAGTGTTTAAGCATCATAAATATGAGTGGTTACCAGCATGTAAGATAAAAAAACAAGCTTTGTAAACTGGGCCTTAAATGTCTACCACAAAACTTTCCAAAAAGCTTCAGTCCTTCAAACACATAAACATATTATTATAATCAGCAGTATGTAGCATGCCCTAAAATAAGAAATTCAGAAAGTTAAATACCAAACACTGCATCATATAAAATTAGAAAGCTTGCATCATGCCTTTTCTCAGTTTAGTTTGGAGGCCAGTATCAATTTCAATAATATCAAAATCGAGGTATGAAACAAAAAATAAATGTGGCTACACATTTTTAAACAAAATTTGCCAAGTTCCTGAAAAGATTTTTTACTCTGCTTACATGCCAAGTTGTTCAAATAACTGAATAAGAAATACATACTGAACATATTCAAGAGATATCCAGATGAATTACAATTGTTTTATGGTATTATGCAGTATTTTACAACTTTCTTATATGAAACAAATGGTGCATAGTCTTGCAGCTGTTACTTCTTGCAGAGGTACCTACATGTTTTCTTCAGATCAACTTAATAAAACACTCACACTTTCATCTGTGTCTATTGCATCAATTGTGACAATAGCTTCACCGAGAGGTTGAATTTCCAGAATGCCAAGTGTATAATTCTGTGTTATGAGACGTGGATCATTCAAGTTGCGTTTCACTGTCACCAACACTGTTGTGGTGTCAGACAACTGTGGGGTGCCACCATCTTTAGCAACAATTCGGAGCTAAATAAAAGAAAGAAAAAAAAGACATGTCATCAACAAAATAGGATCTTCCTTTACTATTAAGTTTAGCTAATACATGAAAACTTAACAGATCATATTGTTATAAAAGTAAGAAGACGTTAAAAAAAAATGTATGTACTATTTTTGGGACATTAATGTCAAATGAGAATTTACACATGGAGTTACTTCAGTTTGAATATTTGTTTAAAAATATATTCACTATATAATATTGTTTGACAAACAATAGATGAGGATGAACCCAAGCAGAGAGAAGTTCAACAGGTCTACTAGTCTTTCACTCTTTTGTCTTAATACAATGCATAAGTAACGTGTTTGCAACAAAGCAAAATATGTATATTCTAAATAAAATTTGATATCTAGGTCATACAAACAAAACAAAAATATGCTTTTTAAAAATGAAATTATAAATAAAAACAAGAAATGTCTAGATGTTTGTACAATATATAATATGCCTCTTGTTATAGCTGCCTTAAAACAAAAGCCCATGGATTCTTACTGTGTATTCTTCACGTTTGTCAGACTCCAGTGATGCCTGTGTTGTTATGGCACCAGTTCCTGCATTAACAGTAAACAGAGTGCGAGCAACACCATCACCAATCAGGGTGTAGTTAACATCTTTGAAGGGTGACTACAAAAAATGTTAAAGCAAATTAAGACCTTCAAAAAACATATTATGATAAAATATACACCAGCCTAAGCCATTTTAAAGCTTAATGCAGTCAGCATCCAGCTTAATAATTACACAAACATGCATGTATCTTAAACTATCAACTTATGGATTTCTTTACAGAGAATATTCCAAAATTTAATCATTAGAAACTAAATAGGTTAACACATTTGCTAAATTCAAATATAAATAAATACTTAAATTAAACATTTTACTCTCGTCCATTCAGTTATAATTACTGTATTCATAGTTATCCTATATTTTCCTATAAATGATGTATAAATTCTCCAAGTAACACTTGTTAATGCAACAAATATGAAGATTAAATTATCTTTTTTAATTTGAAGATCAATAATAAAAGAACCCAAATTATGTACTAAGGTACTAATAAACAATTGCAATGGTTATTTTTTCACGATACAGAGAATAAAAATGTATTTTTTTAAACATGTTCCCTATTCCCACTACAAATATTGTCTATTGTTTCATAAGTACAGTAGAACATATTTTACAGTACTAAACAAATTGAAGAAATAAAATAATGTTATAACATAACCTTGAGAAATTATTCCAAAAAGAACCAGGCTATACTTTAGATGGACCACATTGCTGCAAAATGTGCTACTTACTTGAGTATCAGCATCTCTGGCAAACACTGATGTCACACTGCTGCCAGGAGCAATCTTGTATGACACATCAGCAGTGTATGGCTCACCCTCGAACACGGGTGGATTTAGGTTCCTAATTACATTCACAATGACCAGAGCATCGGGATTTGATGACTGTATGGGA
>JAECMU010059377.1:0-20735 GCA_016106625.1 Dracogyra subfuscus
TTTCATGTTCTTTCGTGATTCATAAACTCTGAATCTCAATTATGCTGGTATTGAAGTGATATATAAATACCCAGATACTAGCATTTGACTGTTACATCACATTGAAATGTAGGGAGCCCAATGCCAGATTATGTGCTTCGTCATTCATTATATGCATCTAGCATGTACAATCGGCAATAAAAACAATAAATATGAAAACCTAAGTGTTGTATGTTTTCGAAATATTTATTCATCAATGAATGAATGAATGTTTGTTTAACGACACCCCATCACAAAAATACATATCGGCTATTGGGTGTCACAAATGGTAAGTATTTATGTATATATACACTTATTTAAAAACCACAGTGGGGTGGAAGTATAATACAATATATAAAATCAAGTTAAGTATATCTTAAAATTTTGTATAGAAGTCAAAATGTTATAAAAACTGTGTAATTAACATTGGATGGAATTTAAATGATTCCAAAACATTTCTGTTGCCAAATAAAATCATTTCTTGTCGGCTTGAGATGATCACACTCCACCAAAATGTGGCGCACAGTCTGTGTACACCGACAGTGTTCACACTGAGGAGGAGGGTCTTTCTTTAAAATAAATGAATGGGTCAAAAACGTATGTCCGATGCGGGCACGGCACAAGACTACTTCATCCTTCCTGCAGCGCCTTTAGGATGACTGCCATTCTCCCAGGACTGCCTTGACAGAATGAAGCTTATTTGCAACCGCACTCAAACGGATCATCACTGTGAACAGTATGCAAGTGAAAATCAAATTGACTTGAAAAACAGCTGAACAAATCTGAGTAGATAATAACAGCAGTACTATGCTGTTTTACATATTGACTTATGTCGGAAGCGGTATACATTTGTAGCACCAAAAACCTAACCTTAGGTTACTAACCAACACATTTGGTCAATATCTCTGCCAGTATCACAAACATAAAAGTACGTGTACATGTAGTAGTCACTCCCTTAACAAGTTACTAATGTACGTAAAGGAAACAGAAAGAACTTAGTTAAAATTGAGAAGTAAGTACTAATGTAGTTCTGAAATAAAAATGTGTTTATACATATATAAACTAATACGTTGTTGTTAACTACATGAATGTTGATGTGAATTATTAAAATTCTACAGTTCAGGATATGACAATATAAGACGTGGGTACTGTACAGAAACAAAAATATAAAACCTAGAAAACATATTTCAGGTTTACAACAAAGGACGGAATTCTTCCTAATGAAAAAATGATTTATATTGGTCTAATGTATTGAGCGATCAATCTTCCATCATTTATATAATTGCTGACTATATGAAATGAATATTCAATGAAAAACAAAAGTATTAAGAAAAACAAACTTGATTCTAATGCAATATATTTGTGCTGTCCGATACACTATAACATCAAGAATACAAACAGACTGGAAACAATTGCAAAACAGTTTTCACTATTTTACAGTAAGTGGCTAAAACTTTTTTGCAATTTTTCCCATAGCATCTACAAAGGATTTATGAAACTGTTTCATTTCATCTAAAATTGCATTTTCCCTGGATTCAATCTTTTCATCACTCTGTCGTAAGTATTCCAAAATGACATCATTGTCATCAAGGCTCCGCTTTCGATGAGTAATTGGACGGGTCAGCTTGATATCTTTGCCTTTGCATGTTGCAGGGGAGGTGAGCACAGATGCTCTGGATGTTGAGGCCTTTCCCCTTGTATTAGAAACTTTTGGTATCTGACTATTCAGACTCCGAGGCATTGTCCCTATCGGTATCGCTCGCTGAACATTCCGGTCTATGGACAGTGACGTCATTTCTGTCACCTAGCAAAGAACATGAACCGACTTGGGCCCTTGCCAGTTGTGTGCTGTTGTTATCTATAGCAGACTTGAACCCATCACATAGTCTGCCATTTCCTAACAACTTGCTTGACAGGAAAATCACAACTAAAAGCTTCAGAAAGCTTCTTTGCAACATCAGTGAAGAGGTTCTTCTGGTGGCCCCTACCCCTTCTTACCCGTGCATTGAGGTTAGCAAGTGACGAAGGCAGGTTTTCTTCTTCTCCAAGGAAGTTGCGCATCTCGCTTACCAAAAATAACGTTTCGTCTCTCGTCCAGGAATCATTTGTTTTTGGAAATGAAACTTGTGACTGAGACACATCGCCATCATTGGATGAGACTACAGTAGCAGGAGATCTACCCAGTGGATATCTGAGCTGACTGTTGCTGTTACCTGGTGGTATACCATCATCATGTGCTGCGATCGGTTCAGTAGGTTCCACCAGCACATCATGTATATCCAGTTGCATGGTAAGGTTTCCATCCAGGTATAACACACCGTTTTCGCCGTCTTGATAGGAACCTGAAGAGTTTCGTCCAAATATATTGTTCCGCTGGGTATCCGGTAAGCTGTAAAACAAATTAATTTTAAAACATTTAAGCAGATATTTCCCTAATTCCTTTATCAGTGTTTATGGAACATTATAGCTTGTATTCAAAATTTTATATCATCATATTCATAAAGTAAAGAGAAATTCCCGAGATTGTTGCATTGTAAGATGTTTCCGACTAATACAAAATTTCTACGATTGAAGTTACATATTAAATATATTTTCTTGTTTAGAATACCAATGTCTGTATATTTAACGTGTTTCTGGTCGTCTTAATATTTATAAGAAGCCCAAACCGGATTTCGTCTTCATATAATTTCGTATGGACGAAAAAAATATGTTTATGAAAATTAACCTAGTACAAATATTAGAACGATCAGAAACACGTTTAATGTAGAGCCACTAATATTCTAAACAAGAAAATATATTTAATATGTAAGTTTAATCGTAGAAATATTTTTATTAAGGTCGACGACAGTCACTTTTCGCACCCTTGTTTTGGGTTCGTACACAATAAATATTACATATCTTACCGTAATTTCACTTAAAATCCATATTTAAAAAAAAAAGGTACAATTTTTTAATTACAAAATGTTCTTCAGACACGTTCAGGTGCATTAGTAATGTTCAAACAAAAATATTTCAATAGCAATTTTTACATTGGAATTTCCCCAGCTTTCTTAATACGGAAACGTCATGTACCCAGTTTAGTGTTATTTTAAGGAGATGAAAAGTGACGTCATTCAAAATTAGCTGTATTATTTCAATGCTTCGCCACATTAAAATAAAAACCGGTCTACTAACCTTAACCCCTGTCAAATTTCTAGAACAAGCGTACAACGTTGTTTACAGGTTGCTATTTTTATTTATTTTCATAATTCTGGACAAAACATTAAAGAAATAAAAAGTACCTTTTGTCAAATATATTATATCAAAACATTACCGTTGGATAAGTTTTATTTACTGTGTAACAGGCCAAAACAAGGGTGCGAAAAATGACTCGTCGACCTTAGTCGGAAACCTCTTACAATGCAATAAACTTGGGAATGTCTCTTTAACAATGAAAATGTTTCTAGATCTACTGCCAATGAACCCAGGAATCGAAGCTTTTCTGAATGAACGTGGGACATGACGAAACATTACAAAATGCAGCAGCAAATATTTACTACGCTTAATTTTATCACACTTTCCCATTCTTCTTGAAAGGAAGAAGTCACTTCTACTTTTACAATTCTAAGAGCCTGCCAGGATATGTGTTTTTTATCGGTGCAAGGACGGGCGGAATCGAAAGTATAAACTATACAGGGATTGTTTGATGTCTTGGAAGAGTGGCTGTCTTCCTATAGGCAGTGCAGGAAGGATGAAATAGTTTTGTGACATGCTCGCTTCAGTCATACCTACTTGACCCATTCATTTTATCAAAGATCGTCCACTGCAATGGGTGCACGGTCAATGTACTCTGACGATACGACACATCTGCAGTTCATATTTAACATTTTTTAATTTCACTGAATAAATGTTACAGTTTTTCATCGGCACATAGTTTGACAGCCAAAATCCCGATGTATTTTTCATGCTGGGATATCGATTCTAAAGCATGCAGCACACGCTGCAACAAGTGTGCTAGGGACTTGAAACAAAAATCTCAACAAGTCTCGACGTGTGCTAGGGTACGGCGACAAGTGGAAACAGTCGCATGAGACGGTTTCCAAAAATCAAACAAGTTTGATATTGGTTTCCACTTGTTGTCTCCATGTGTGCGGGGTTTTGCGACGGAAACGCGAGACTAGTTTCTTCCATTGACCAATCAACGCTGGCTGTCATGGCACATGACTTCAAAATGGCAGCCCCCATGGAAGCATCCAATATCTCCGGCATTCTGCTGGGTACCGGTTAAGGCGCCGGCGCAGAAGCAGGTAAATGGCTAAAATAAGCCTAAGTTTTTGGCGTTGGTTAAACGCCACCGCCGTTTCTTTTTCAGATACACTTGAGTGACGTCACGAAAGCACCATCACTTGCTAGCAACTGCATTGGTATCAGATTTGCGCCTAAAATGGTTTTTCAACAACAATGTTTGTAGGGAAAAGATCATTATTAGACCTCAGCGAGGAAAAGGAAGGGTTAATATAAGGGTTAAATGTGCGATAGTCGGCGATAAAAATCTCCTGTCGTCGCCAATTGTGCGCACTGGTCTCCTAGTGTGCGGGGTTTTGAGACAAGCGGAGATTTATGTCTCCTGGGACAAAAATCTCCACTTGTTGCAGCGTGTGCTGCATGCTTAAGTGTAACTATGCAGGGATTGTTTTTATAAAACATACACAACATGAAACATGGTAAGTACATAATTATATAATAATCCAATACGTCTTCCTTACTAACAATAAGGCGTACATGTTGTCTGTTTTAATTTGTAACCTCTGGTTATTTTGTATTCCTGCTTTGGTGTTTATAGCTGGAATGAGACTCACCTTCTGCATATTTATGTATTTTTCATTACATATTTTTGTTGTTGAAATGCATCAACCCTGATACCTTTGTGGTGACTACTGTCCGAAACAAAATGTTAACAACTACCAAATATTGCTCTCCTACCTTTATTTTTCGTTAATTTTATTCACATTTTGTTCAGACAGAAATCTCGAAACAAAACACTGCAATGACATTACCATGTCACCAATACTGCAAAAAGCATGTACTTTTGTGCCGGCTGCCATTTTGACTTCTTATGGAATATTCTCCAAGAGGGTTGAAGGGATATGACTTAAAGGGACATTCCTGAGTTTGCTGCAGTTTCTAAGATGGTCTCGATTAACAGAGACTTTTTAACGATTGTAATTACCTACCAAATATATTTTTTCTGCTTAAAATATTAGTGGCTGTATATTAAACGTATTTCTGATCGTTTTAATATTTGTACTAGGTTAAATTTAATTTTATTTCCAAACATATATTGTCTTTTATTTCTTTAAATATACCACTATTTAAAGATCATTGATTTTATTTTAATTATGTCACATACTTTGGAGGCTTTCACCCTCTTGAAGAATATTCCATAAAAAAAATCCAAATGGTAGACGGCTGAAAAATGGTTGTATTTTTCCAATGCTATCTCACAAAAGTCGATACTGGCGACATCGTTAGTCTCGTATGTAGATGTGTCACTGTAATGGGGGTTTTCACAACTTGTGTGTGGACAAAATTTGGGAGAAATGTAACGGTAATTAAAGGTAGGAGAGTAATGTTTTGTAGTTGTTAACATTTTGGTTCGGAAAGTAAGTTATGACGACACTTAGTTTTTTTGTTAGTTTTTTTGAAAGAGGCAATGTCGGAGGATAGAATCAAATTCACCCAATTCCTGTTATTGTTGTTAAATTCCAAACTTGTCGAGAGATGAAATGAAACTTCAGGAAAGTCGGAGTTAGTTAAGAATTAAAGCATTAACACCATTCAAAACATTTTGTACTACTTTTAATAAAAATCCATCAAGATAAAATTTAAATAAACATATTAATTAAATGTCAATTGAGAGAACGATTATTCGGTACTCTGTTTGAGATGGGATTGAATTCCACTCAAGGTTACACCTCGCCAAATAAAATACTTCCGGATCGAAGGTAAAAGTGCTCTGACAAAATCTTACGGAATTGGAATTGGATGGGCTTGTAAATACTGATTTAGCTTTATATATCAAGGTTTGTATCTTTACTTATTTCGTATTTCCCGGTACCGCCATTGTAAAAATTATAAGCAGACGGGGAAAATAAAATAAACAATTGGGTTGAAAACAGATTTTCTTTTCTTTTCATTTAGGCAAAATTAACGTCGGCGGATCCGTAATCCGAAAAAAAGGTGTGGCCTAAGTGTACATGCACACTAACTTAAAGGGCATTCCTGAGTTTGCTGCAATCTTTAAGATTATATATTTAAAATATTAGTGGCTGTATATTAAACGTGTTTCTGATCGTTTTAATATTTGTAGTAGGTTAAATTTCATTTTATTTTCTAAAAAAAACAAAACATTTTTTTTACGTACGAAATTATTTGAAGAGAAAATCCAGTTTGGGCTTCTTAAAAATACCAAGACAACCAGAAACACATTGCATATATATAGTCACTGATATTCTAAACAAGAAAATACATTTAATATCAAAGTTTAATCATAGAAATATTTTACAATGCAGCAAACTCAGGAATGTCCCTTTAAATAATTTAATTAAAGACATCAATTATATATAAATTATTGTACAGGAGTAAACATGTTAACCCTAATAATGAATAATGTGATGACTCCTTTCAATTCGCAGGTGTCTATTGGTCAGCTATAATTTTCACTCTTGTTTCGAATAGCAATACATATATGTATTATGTGCAACATATGGTACCAAGTTCACTTCATAATTGAGGAGCAAAATTCCAAAACGTGCTCAGTCACATTTTGCATTTTTTTTAATTATCTCCCTTTTTTTACTTGTATTATAGAGTCGCAACTTCTGATGAAATAATATTATCCAAAATGTGTTTAGTCCCATTGTAATGGATGGTACAAAAATTCGCATTTTTCCAAAACGTAGTCAGTCCAAAATATTAGATTTTCCAAAACGCACTCAGTCCACTGCGCCTGCGCAGTTCGGCATTTTTCGTATGGTAAAAATGGCAGAGCCCTGTCGCAGTGATTTTACTGTAAACGATGAGTATTCTGTCGGTGTGTGCGGGAGTTTGCGAGGAAGAAAACGTACACGAAGCGTTGAAACATGGGCCAAAACGAAAAATAAAAGTTTGAAGTACCGACGAGAAAATAAACATCCAGAAATACGGTGTCACCACAACAAAAAGACGTACTGTAAAGCACATACCACATAGAGGAAGCCGACATTATACGTAAGTACTGCTACTATCTAGGTTACTGTCAACTGGGGTAAAAAATATTGTGAGATGTAAAACAGAACAGTGGTTGTAACAGTCTATTAAAATTCAAGAGCTTATTACCCAAGTTTCACTACTATTTTGCTCCACCCCATTAGTGGATTGTATACAGCAAAAAGTACTATAGTATGCAACGTGACAATCGGCACCTACGTTTTCAGAAATAACTTTATTTCTGGAGGGCGGGACGTAGCTCAGTGGTACAGCGCTCGCTCGATGCGGGGTCGGTCTGGGATCGATCCCCGTCGGTGGGCTCATTCGGCTATTTCTCGTCACAGCCAGTGCACCACGACTGGTATATCAAATGCTGTGGGATGGTGCATATAAAAGATCCCTTTCTCCTAATCGGAAAGAGTAGCCCATGAAGTGGTGACAGTGGGTTTCCTCTCTCGATCTCTGCGTGGTCCTTAACCATATGTCTGACGCCATATAACCGTAAATAAAATGTGTTGACTGCGTCGTTAAATAAAACATTTCTTGATTTTCTTTCTTTACTTCTGGAAATATTACAATGCATTACAATAAAAACAATTTTGTAATAACCCTGCCTAAGTATCTATCTATTATTATATAGATATAGATTTATTATTCAGGACATTGATGTGATGTAGTTTTAATTTTTTTTTCAGGGTACCAGAAACGTCTCTATGACTGTGGTCCCAAAGCAGAGCAGGATAAGTTTCTCATCAAAGCCATTGGCATCAAGCAACCCGCAAGACGTCGCAACCGCATTCCAGGCTCAACACGAGGCCGTCCTCTGTCGTTAACATACACACTACATATGGAAAACGGCGCTTCATTTCGTGTATGTGCGGCAACTTTCCAGACCATCACCGGTGTCACTAGACGGCGCATTAATCTGTTGTGTCATCGGTTTCAAAGTTCGGGTGACATGCCTCGGGAGCGGCGTGGAGGGTCACGCATTAAACAGGCAGATATCGAAGTACGGGATTCAATCATTAACTGGATTAAACGATACAAATGTCGCGAGAGTCACTATGGACGATCTAAAAGTACAAGGCATTATTTGCCGCCGGAATTGAACATTGTCAAGATATACAAAGCTTGGAAAGAAATGAGAACTAATTCCAATAAGAAAATAGCTTCACTGACTAAATTTAAAGGGATATTTTGTTCTAAGTTTAATCTCGGGTTTGGAAACCCGAGACAAGATGTTTGTTCATTCTGCGAACTAATGAAGAATAATGTGAAGCATGAGTTGAATGAGGACAAAAAGCGGGCGTTGGCTACTGAGTTACAGCTATACAAAATGAGAGCGGTTAGATTTCACCAAATCATGAAAGAGTACCCTGAAAACTCAGTGAGTGTTTGCTTCGATATGCAGCAAAACCAGCCGCTACCAAAGCTACAGGTTACCGAGGTTTTCTATAGTCGCCAGATTTGGCTATATAACTTGACCTTTGTAAAAGTCAATACAAAGCAGACACGTGATGATATAACTATATATACATGGCTGGAGAGCGAGAGTGGCCGTGGGGCAAACGAGGTATTCTCGGCATTGATACATTACTTACGACGGCTTGAACAAGAAATCAAGGATTCAGAATCGGATCAACCAAACATGCTCCGTTTGTTCTCTGACGCATGCTCATCACAGAACAAAAACTCGATCCTTATCGGTGCATTGTCCAACTTTCAGAAATCCAGCATTTTTAAAGTAGTGAAACATTACTTTCCTGTAAGGGGACATAGCTACATGCCAGCAGATAGGGTCTTTGGTCGGATAGAGAAGGACCTGAGAACGCATGAGAAGATTGTCTCTCCTCGTGAATATTACGCAATATTTGCCAAGCATGGTCACGTGAGAGTTCTCGAGGATGACTGGGAGATGTTTGATTATCAAGGGGTGGCTAGAAGTAAGCTGAAGGGGAAACTGCCATTCAAGATTCAAGAACAGAGAGTATTCACGTATGAGAACAGTGGAGTGAGCGTACAAAACATGTATTCAGGGGAACCTACCAAGTGCGCGTCTATATTGAAGAAGGGACAGACTATTGATTCTTGGAATCCTAAGCCACTGCCAAGAGTCAATCGTGTCAAAGATGAGAAACTTAAGGATGTAAAAAAACTACTGAGATTTTTTCATATGTCGGATGATGTAGCAAAGTTTTACAATGATCTGTGCAGGGAGGTTGTAGTGGATAGTAGGGTGAAAACGATGGGGATTGTGTTGTTGATCAATATGATGAGGAGGAGTCTTTTCTGTGACATGATCAAAGTATGGTACAATAGTCTAGAACTGATGAAAGAAGCAACATTGGTTTTATTTCCTGTAAATAAAAGTACAATAATAATACACTAGTTATACTGCAACAGAACAGTACAGATTGAAAGTATCCCTACCAAGATGTTACATTAGGCTACTGTCTGTCCAACAGTGACCATCACTGGACCATCAAGGGGTCTGCAATAACACGTTAATATATCAGTAAATACAAGACAACTGTTGCTTTTTTAAAGCAGATATTATTTTAATACAGATAGACTCTTTTACAGATAACAATATGCAACATGTTAACTTTACATATAATATTCAATTCGTGACTGAGTACCTTTAGGAAAAAGGCCAACTTATATGTTGCTGTTTTGGGGTCACATTTGAGGAGTGGTGTAAATAAATGATATTGCATAAAATACAAGAGATGTTTGTAGGTATGCCAAAAAAATAATAATAAAAATACGTATTAACATGTATGTTACAGTTTTTCATCATTTTCTTTGGTTTTAAAAAATGTGACTGAGTACGTTTCGGAATTTTGCTCCTCAATTGTAGACAATGTCCTGAAATATAAAATCTATAATTAGGCATGTGAAACAGGGTATGAACTTACGTACAACAATCGCCTACAACAATTTTATAGTAATAACTTTGAATTAAAAACAAGAAATAATCCGTTCAATCCACAATAATGTTTATCCATTGCCCCCCTGTCCTGTCTAGGAAATACTATTTATGAATGTCATTCTACCAATTGTATAGAGTAACCTACATATACAAGTATATGGTAGATACGACCAATGGTAATGTGGAGTAATCTTTGCTGCAACAGCACTAAATACATTATACCTAACCCATGTACCAGATTCACCAAACACATATTTCAAGTACACAGTAGGGCCAGCACTTCTTGCCGATCAGCATGCAATTCCAGTTCTGGACTGGAAACAGTAGTTAAGTTTATATCATTCCTCAACAATGTCCAAATGCAACCGCAATAGCCACTTTTGGGCAAGTATTAAAATTGGGTGCACACCATCTTTCAGCAGTGTTCGAGTAAAACATTCGCAGGCCTATTCGAGTACGACAAAGGTCACAATTAAATTTTAAAGTACGTGAATCGTGAATCTTGCAACAAGAACTGATCAGTTGCTGTATGACCTTTCGATGCATTCCAGTCAACAGTCGGGTAGAATGTTGTCCCGACAAACCTAACTTCCCCACTCACATTTAAGACAAAGGCCATTAACTGCTGGTAAATGATGACAATGTTTCATCTCTCAATGTAATGCATCTTTCCTTACAAAAAATATTGGTAATGTCGCAGGTACCTGACCAGATATACACAAAAGGTGGTTTGCCATACTCTTAAATTAATTTAGGTAACCTGCTTTTCAAAATATTAAAAAGTACTGGTGTACGAGCACCTTTTTTCACAAAGGAACATTACAGGCAATTGCAATTCCTTATGTGCATTTTTCAAATATATTCCCCAGCTGTTGTTCTATTGAAGGAATATATTAACCTGATGTTCTGCAATACATTTTGCTAATTTTCTTTCTATCAATGAATATGTTACGGGTATGATTAATTTCTAATTATGTTAGCAGACCGTAATACATATATAGATAGGCATATACAAATTACCGTTAACTATTTACTATTTTACTGCTTTAACAATTGTGGTGTTTCGTCCATTCAAATAGCATTTAATGCATGAGATGGTGGGTATGTTTTATGTGGGGTGATTGTCTCAAACTGTGTTATGCAAAGAAGTTCTTCATATTTATTTAAATGGTATGCATTTTGTTTGAAAATAAATTGAACAAATTAAAATAAAGTATTAAAAAAATGTAATAGCAATGATACGAAAAGCGACTAAACACATTTTTTACACGTTATTTATCAAGAGGTTGACCATCTTGGGGTCGCTGTAACCCAGCTAGACTCGACCCATCTCCAAATATGAAAACAAAACCACACCAAAAAAACACAAAAAAACCGCTTTATATTTAGAATGCTAAGGCAAAATACGAAATGGCAATGTTCACAATACCTTCTGCAACATGATGCAAAATCAAATATAGCACCTATAAATTATAATTAAATATTTAATTAAAGTAATACTAAATAAAATTAATTTTAATAATAAAGGAAGAAAGAAAGAAAAAAAACCCAGCTAAATTGATCATTATTCATACGTGACATAACTTCATCTTACTTTATATTGCCTCGTTTCTCGAACTATCTGCCTTTTGTGCAAATGCGGGTTAGGGAATTTTGGAACACAACTGTTTGTTAAAATCGCTTTTGCCATTGGGCCCCACAACTACGTGAATCTGTGAATATTTTGATGTTTCAGTTGCTTTTTGCAGTGCAATCATGTATATATAATAATGTGGTTGTTTAGACATCTATCAGTATCAAGAGTAAGGTTTAAAAAGTCTTCATTTAGTCTTATTTCTCCAATGTTAACTCCTCTTTATAGGGATTGCAATCAACAAATGGCTCAGAGTTTTTAATTTTAAATTATTTTTTTTACAAAATTGCAACTTCTCAATAGACATCTGTTTTTGCACAATTTTGTCATAAAACAATAATGTATATTTTAAAATCGGCCTATTCGAGTACGACAAAGGTCACAATTAAATTTTAAAGTACAGCGACCAAGATCACTTTTCAAATCTTCAATCGATTTGTTAAATGAATCCACTTGTTCTTTGATCCGTGAATCCTGCAACATGAACTGATCAGTTGCTGTATGACCTTTCGATGCATTCCAGTCAACAGCCGGATAGAATGTTGTACCGACAAACCTAACTTCCCCACTCACATTTAAGACAAAGGCCATTAAATGCTTGTAAATGATGACAATGTTTCATATCTCAATGTAATGTATATTTCCTTACAAAAATATTGGTAATGTCGCAGGTACCTGATCAGACATACCCAGCAGGTGATTTGTCATACTCTTCAATTAATTTAGGCAACCTGCTTTTCAAAATATTAAATAGTACTAGTGTACGAGCACCTATTTCACAAAGGAACACTACAGGCAATTGCAATTCCTTATGTGCATGTTTCAAATATATTCCCCAGCTGTCAACTAATAAAACAGCAAAACAGCTGTTGTTCTATTGAAGAAATGTTAACCTGATGTTCTGCAATAAATGTTGCTAATCTTCTTTCTGCCATGGTTAAATTGAAAAGTGTTGAATAAACTTTATATCACTCTGTATATATTTATAATTAAAAAGGATACCGGTACTTATTCAGTTGCACAGTTAACCTGAAAAAAAAAGAAATGAGAAAATATACACTAGTATTCAATGTATGTAAAGAACAAACAAAAAACCCACACACAACAATAGTACATAATACACCCATCAGGAGTTTGATGGAAAACCATAGATATCAATGAATATGTTACAGGTATGATTCATTTCTAATTAAGTTAGCAGACCGTAATACAATCCATCATAGATAGGCATATAAAAATTACCGTTAACTATTTTACTGCTTTAACAATTGTGGTTTCGGCCATTCAAATAGCATTTAATGCATGAGGTGGTGGGCATGTGTCCAAATGTTGTTACTTTATGTGGAGTGATCGTCTCAAACTGTGTTACACAAAGCAGTTCTTCATTGTTATTTAAATGGTATGCATTTTTTTGGAAAATAAATTGAACAAATTGCAATGATACGAAAAGCAACTAAACACATTTTTTTTACACGTTATTTATCAAGAAGTTAAATGAAGTAATACAAAGGAAAGTCATAACAATATTATGAAGCAACTGAAGACACGTTTTACAAGTTATTTATCAAGAGGTTGACCATCTTGGGGTCGCTGTAACCCAGCTAGACTCGACCCATCTCCAAATATGAAAACAAAACCACACCAAAAAACCCCGCTTGATATTTAGAATGCTAAAGCAAAATACGAGTTGCACATTACTAAATGGCAATGTTCAGAATGACTTCTTCAACATGATGCACACCAATGTTATGGGTTGTGTAAAACACCAAGTCAGATCTGCAACATCAAATACAGCACCTATATATTGAATTAAAGTAACATTAGTAATAACACACCCACCCCCCAACCCAGCTAAATTGATAATTATTCATACCTGACATAACTTCATTCATCTCACTTATATTGCAGCATTTCTCGAACTATCTGCCTTCTGTACAAATGCAGGTTAGAGAATTTAGGAACACAACTGTTTGTTCAAATCGCTTTTGCCATTGCGCATACACCCCACAACTACTTGAATCTGTTTGTCGATTGAAACCAGGCATTTCCGAGTAAATAACCAAAGACCAAGCTTTAACATTTAAAGGATTTCCAAAGCACATTGTGTTCAAACATCAAATAACCAAGTCATTTCTTCGCCCAAATGAGTCACAATAATATATTATGTAATGTGTCCATCACTACTAACTAGTCCAATGGTTGTTATTTTCATTTAACGGAATAACAACATATCTATAACCCCACCATCTCTTATTTTTTACATTCTGGTATATGAATTGTCCATCTTGGTTGATAGGTAATACCATGAACCAATAGTTTTTGACTAAACCAACCACAGGCTAGTTTGTGAATATCTTGATGTTTCAGTTGCTTTTGCAGTGCAATCATGTATATATTAATGTAGTTATTGTTTAGATATCAGTATCAAGAATAAGGTTTAAAAAGTCTTCATTTAGTCTTATTCCTCCAATTTTAACAGCAATAGCGCTCTCCAGTTGATTCCTCTTTATAGGATTGCAATCATCAAATGGCTTAGAGTTTTTAATTTTTATTCTTTTTTACAAATTTGCAACTTCTCAATAGACATCTGTTTTGCAACTTCTCAATAGACATCTGTTTTTGCAGTTTTGTCATAAAACAATAATATATTTTAAAATCGGTAATGCATACAGCTTATTATCATTTGTGTTAATGATTTCTATTAAAGTGCTGCCATCAGTACAAAAAAGAATCCATTTTCTGCACTAATTGATTGTAAATTGTATGTTGGTCCATCAAGGATTATTGCAGTACTAATTTCATCAGTGTTAAATGGACTATATCATCAAGTGTGATGCTAGTACAGACTGATATGTTTACTATCAAAGTGCTTAGTAAACTGGTTATGAATACTGAAGTTCTGTCTTCTGAACATGTGCATTATTGTCATTTGGTTTCATGATATTATATTTGGAAAATACTGTTACTATGCACAAACTTTTCATTACATTTACTGCAATATTTAAATTGTAAATGAAGAGTTTGATGTTTTAACATTTATTTTATATTTCGGTGCTTTCTGCAAAATACATTTCGTCTTGAATGTTTTGTTTTTGCCCAAGTTTCTACGATTGTTGTGTTTATTTTTTTCACCATAGACTTTTTTTTCTTTCAAACAATCAACAATGCCAATTTCTGTACTAAAATTGTCTGATTGTTTAATTTTTTGAGGAAAATCATCAAGTCTTGTATTGACTTGGTCATGAATAAAGACAAAAATACAAAATTACTGCTTGGAACTTTGGATGACATCTGTCTACTTTGTGATACAGGTTTCAAAGGTATAATGGAAAAATAGGCAACAGCTTTTTTACATATGGATTGGTGTTACTGTTTTCATCCAAATAGGACAGAGGGTTTTCTTACATTTTTCAAAACATCTGCAGACATTGACTTAAATGGAGAGTGCAGCTAATTTAAGAAATTCTTCCTCAGTATAATAGCCTACTTGTATTTCTTCATTTAAGTGACTCTTCAAATTAGAAATATGTTTCAAAACTGTTTATCTTTTATATGAAATGTTGTACTGACTTTGACTGGAGCACAAAACAACAAATATATCATGTAGCAATTCTCTTATGTCATTGCAGTTCATCAGAAGGCTTACCATATAAACAAATACCTTGTAGCTTTTCTTGCTTATATTTTTTGGCGAGAAAGGTTTTTTCACTTTGTTCATTAAGTGACTGGAGCACAAGTTAACCGTAGTTTTGTTTGAATCTTAGTGCTGCATCACTTATTTTTAATTTAGGACAACACATGTTCTAACCAAAGAGCCTTTTTTCAACATGTCTAAAATTAGAAATCCAATCTAGTACTGTAGGAAATGCTTGATTATCACTAACCATAGCTGCAACTGGAATACCCATTTTACCCTTAACGGGATGTTTTCTGTGCAAGTTCATAGTATAGAAATTGTTTTCCATCTTCATTTTTGCGGACAATGCTTCCAGTGGAATCCCAGAATAATGCAGATTTTTCTGCAAGATGATGAAACGATCTCAATCCTACCAATAGAGAATGTAATTTGGTTTCACACATATTTTTATTTTTTTTAATAAATCCTACATCTGCATCAGACTTTTCTTTTCATTAACAGTTTCAGACTTTCAATCATCTCTCCAACCAGTTTTTCTAGATTCACAAGCGATCTGACGGAACACACTTGTATCGTTCAAAACCATCTATATGTTCAGCTATTAAAGTGTCTGATTTAGCATTCTTGACACATTCCAAATATTGAAGCAAAGGCTTTTGATCTTTTTAAGATATTCCCTACCTTGCCTTTTGATTCTGCTCGGTAACATCATGATTGGCATTTCCAGAATTCATAAATGTGCATTTTTAATTTCACAATCACGGAACCGTCTGAAAATTGCAGTAAGCTTAGGCAGCAAACACCGACTTTCTCTTGTTTGGACAAGATAACATGGTGATGTTTTTGAACTGGATTGCTTTCATTCAGTCCTTTAACAAAGATAAATTGCCTGCCTTTCTTAAATTTCATTCATTCATTCTTAAATTTCAATAAATGATCCCATTGTCCATCTTGTAACTGAAATGTTGTTTCTAATGGAAGTTTTAAATGTGAAGTATTTTTCAGGTACTGAACACCCTATTATTGTGTACCTATCTAAAGAGCACGTTTTTTTCTTGATCTGTTAATGGTGCTGTTTCATCATTATTGTTATTAACATTGTCTATCCATATAGACATCTTCTTGTGATGTGTTTGTTGACATCTACTGTTTATTTAGTATACTTATATATATCTACATCGTTCTTCAACCAAAGTACACTTTAATTTTACATCTTTCTAAACAATTAAAAAAAAATTGGAATCCTCACATTCTTTATCGTAAGTTTTATAAATATCTCTATTTATGAGACGTGCTGATTAACGCAGGTGCTGTGGTCACACCAGTGTGTTGTTCATCTGCAAAACTCACCTTTTTATTACTTGCCGTTTCTTCCTCCACCAATAGATTTCTTCACTTCAGTTTTTGTAATGCATAAACTATGTGTCTGGTATTTGCATGTTCTTTCATTGTCAAGCGAGGCAGACAAATAACACTTGCCGTTAACTGTATATACTATAGTAGAACTGCAATTGAATTGTCCTTAAATGAAAGGTATGTTCTTATGTTTGGTTTGTTTTGGAACATCCTGAACGTGTAAGCAACTCAAATGACACCAAATGTTACATTTTCCGCATTGTATCATTGCACTTTATACCACGGCTTCTTGCAAATACAACGCCTTTAAAGGGACATTCCTGACTTTTCTGCATTGTAAGATGTTTCCTACTAATTAAATATTTCTACGATTAAACTTACATATTAAATATATTTTCTTGTTTGCAATATCTGTGTCTGTATATTCAATGCCTTTCTGAACCTCTTAATACTTGTAAAATGCCCAAACTGGATTTCGTCTTAAATAATTTCGTACGTACGAAAAAATATATTTTAGGAAACAAAATGAAATTTATCCTTGTACAAATATTAGAATAATCAGAAACAAGTTTAATATACAGCCAGTAATACGTTGTGCAGAAAAATATATTTGAAATGTAATTACAATCGTTAAAAATTATTTGTTAGTCGATAACATCTTAAACATTACAGCAAACTAAGGAATGTCCCTTTAAGGTTAGTTGTTCACTTCATCCTGCAGTACCTTTTCCTGCAACATGCTGCTGAAAACAAACTGTTTTACATTGCCTGTTCCGATTCCAGATGGCATTAAATGTTCGTCTATTTTGCTGAGAATTTTGCCATCCAAGATGTTCTGCTACATTACCATATGGACCAGATGATTTTAAATCGGTTTCACTGACACTTGTACATGTATTCCTCAAGTACTTACCTATAACCTTATAATTCAAACATGAATTACTGCCATTTTCCATTACTTGTTCTCCGACTAGTGTCCCTTGAACATTGCCACGATTTTCTTTACAAATCGCATTCAATTTCTTTCAATTGTTTAGGTTATTTCCCATCCCTAATCTCCTTTGTAGCTTTTTCTAAAGGACCTGATTCATGAGGATGAAATTTTTTCTCTCCAGCACAGATAATGCGTAAATGGTGCCCACTTTTGTTTTATAATCCAACTTACATCCCCCTTTTCTTTATCTCACCATTACTTTTTTGTACCTTCCCTCCACCTTCAGCAACCACATTCTGCAAATGAATGAGAAATGATGTAAATAACAAATGAAAATAGTTTAATGTTGTGACTACTGCATGCGAGATGTATTGCCTGAAACCTGCATAATGCATATACTACATTAACTCAACTCATATTTCTTTTAATTTGGAACATGGCATTGACCGAAATAAAACAACACTGATTGAAAGTAATCTTGAAAATTACCTTTCAGTTTTTTGTTTTTTGTTTTTGCGTGAGAAATACTTGAACATATTTTGTTTAAAAAGTGGTATTCGACAATTTTATTATTTATTTTTTTCTCCTTGATTTTTATTCAACATTAAGAGATCTAAAATGTCATTGTAACCAGGTGAATGTTTTATGATTTTAAGCTATTGCACTGCACTATACAAAATACACACATACACTGGGTTTTAATTCCGGGTCAATACTTTAGGGCAGTTAGTGTAGCTTGGTTCATGTTACTGACCTTTGACCCAGACCAGTACTCACCACTGACTGATATGTTTAAGCCAAGAGGTGACTAATGACTTTGAAATTCACCTGACCAGAAAGGACATGCTTTTCGCTCTCTGATATAGACGCCATCTTGCTGATATCTACGACCTATGTTCTGTCGCCCTATCGCCCACAGCGAAAGGGTTTAAAACAAGACCCTCTTTTCGAATAAAGAACCTTTACACACTGTGTCAGTTTTTGTGTTGAAGCCAGTGTAACATCATAAATGTTTGAAAAACCCATATAATTAAATCAAGTAGTCAGAGGTAAATATATATAAAGTAGAGAAACAATACTCACTTTTCCCACATACAACAAGGACTTGGCTTTGGCGTAAACAACATTTCTTTCAATTTCAAGTTCATCAAACTAAAAAAGTAAGACTGTATTAATGTATATTTCAATAATATTTTGTTTTTAAAGGATATCAATGTTTATTAATGCAACAATGTGTACAAATATATATATTGTGACGACCGTGCGTCTTAATGTTTTGTGAATGGCTGGTAATAACTCTCAAATATCTATAGAAGGCAAAGATGACACAACACATTTGTAAAGTTCAATCATTTATTATATAATAACAAGGGTAAATAGTTTTCCAACAGTCTCAGTAAAATGCTTCTTGCATTTCACTATATTATTTGTATATCAGTCAATATTTTCTATCAACAAGCACTTTCAGGTCATACACATTGACCAATATGTCATTAAATGTTACTAAAACCTAACATTGACTCAGTTATATATATTCATAAACGTTAGTTGTATTCAGAATATCTATGCTATCATTAAACTACATTGTGCAACTACACAAACTATTTCCATTATAACTAAATTTCTGTTTACTTCTTTCTATTCTTTAACTTCATATGTGCTAGTTTAATATATTGCTTTTTCTTTAATACCTACAGTTCACTACACTAGCTCTAACACTATCTCTCACTACTTCAGTACTATATTTATCTACAGAGTGGCACTACATCACCCTCAACTACTACTTAAACACTATAACTCAATAGGGTGGCACCACATCACCCACAACTACTTCCATTATTTTCACTTCTCACTCTTCACTATCTTCTCTTATACACAGTGTGAACTACCTCACTTTCCACTACTTCAGCAATATATTAAACCACACTTTTAACGTCTGTTTCAATACTTCTCATATACACTATTATCTCACTTTTCACTACTTCAACAATATTAAACTACACTTGAACTTCTATTTGAGTAATTTTAACTCAATAGACTACATATTCCTATCACAGCACAATATCACTTATGTCCAATAAACTTTATATCTCAATTTTAACTTTTCACAGTAAATACCATAGCACTTCTGGGCTCTCAATTTATGTTTGAAGCTACTCTATATCTAACCAATATAGTTCTATGTTCTAATTAATTAATATTGCCAAATATAATTATTATGTTTGTTGATGCTACTTAATTATTAGTGAGAATGGCTATCTAATCCCAATTCTTTATTTAAAAACCCACAATTTTAGAAAATAAACAAAATGGGTCCCAACCCACA
The DNA here is from genome assembly GCA_016106625.1 of Dracogyra subfuscus. Lineage (NCBI taxonomy): Eukaryota > Metazoa > Mollusca > Gastropoda > Neomphalida > Peltospiridae > Dracogyra > Dracogyra subfuscus. Next base: position 20,064 of record JAECMU010059377.1, read on the forward strand.
TAATATAAGGGTAAAGCCAGACTGACGGCCAGCGTTAAACGCTGCCTTTTTATAACTTTTGTAAATCAGCGTATTGGTAAAATCAGCATACTGGGAGGGTATTCACGTCTAAAACAACCAAAATCAGCCGACTGAAATCGGCGGAGCCGGCTGAATCAGCGAACTAAGACCCCCGCCCCCTGTTGGGCTGGGTAAGGCTAGTCACGCTAAAGGTACACCCGACTTTCCTAGTACTGGTGTAAACTAATACCTTAATAAATTATTCTAAATAAACATGTACAGTAAATTCTAATCTCATTCATGTTCCTACAAAAGTAATAATTTGAACTTTAGTTTCTCAAAGGTTAGTTGTATTTACCGCTAAAAGGTTTGACAGCTGTGACCCGGATATACAATAAATATAATTCATGATGGTCACGGTCAACTCGGCCATTACCGCCATTTGGAAATGTGTGAACATGTAAACACGATTTGTTAAACACTCCGAAGTGACAAGATACTTCGTGCCACGACATGACATCATTGGAATATGAATTTGGAATGTACACAAGTAATAATTAATCATTTAAGAGGATTGACATTCGCTCAAACGTAATAAAATGGACATAAAAGACTTCGTAAGTTGGCGGTTGGTAATGGTCTTATACCGCCAACTTACGAAGTCTTTTATGT